>VWYI01004477.1:0-43096 GCA_013399455.1 Anthoscopus minutus | reverse complement strand
TTTTTTTTTAATTTATTCTTTTAGAATGTGACAATTTCATGAACAGCCACACTGGGGAGGAAACTGTAACAAATTGCTACAGATGCCTTAAACTATGCACAAAGCTAAGTGACCAAATTTGTTTTTGATTTGAAAAAAAAAAAAAATAAAAAAAAGTGCATTGTTTACGTATTCCTCCCTCTACTGAAACATTACCCACTGATGGGTTTTTGATGGGAAAAGAAGAAAATGTTTTTTAGGACAAAATTCAAGGATTAATTTTAAACTTAAAACATTCCATTTTTGTAATTTGTTTTACATTGTTTTAAGTACAGTAAGCACAACTGTAACCTAGTTTGAGAAACTGGTGCTTTCTTTTAGTTCATTTGTATTTCCCTGTTATTATTGTAAAAGACTGTTTATTAATTCTGTTTACAGTTTGTTGCAACAGCCATTTTTGGAAGAGAGCTTCAGTGTAAAGCCATTTGTAAAGGCTTTGCCATATTCATTTTAATATGTGCCTGTTGCTATTAGCTTTTAATTAATAAAACAAAATCTTTTCACATTATGCTCCTGTACATTTAAGTTATGACTGAGTCCAGCGTTGTGGAAAGGTAGCTAAGGTTGCAGTCAGCTTCCACTTTAAAACTAAGCCAACTTTTGGATTTGAAAATACTAGTCCTCGTATGCCAAAATTTACTGCCTCTTGGAGCTTGGCCTTTTACTGTTTGAAAAGCAAATCCTGACTTACCTGATTGTTTCCCTTCTAAAACTGTTTATTATTCTTTCATGTTCCCTGAAGTAGTATCATTAATCTCAAAGTGGCCATGTTTAAAGAAATAAATTTCTAATGAAACCAGTCTTTTGAGCCTGCGTGAACTTCCTTCCTACGCTGTCAGTGCAAGTTCTTGACGTTGACTCCAACAGAGAAGGATCAGATGGGACAATGAGCTCTGGTTGTAATTTTCAGGAGAGAAGAGCCATTTTTAACAGGTTGCCTTTGAAAGGGTGTTTAAAGCTGGGAGAACACAGAAATAACAACTGTGCGTAACTTACTACAGAGAAACTGAGAGAAACTTACTACAGAGCAAAACATAACTGGGTAAAATGTGGAAACATACTGATTCCTTTTGGACCTTTTTGAATGAAACATATGCCAAGCCTGCAGCTATTTTCAAAATGACCACTAAAGTAAGTATCTGATGATGCCTTCTGTGGCACATTTGTAAATAATGAACTTGGTTTAAAGAGCATCAAGTGCATTTTAAGTTTTGTTACTTGTTACAGGCATATGTTAATATGTAATTTTAATGAAAATTAGGATTAATAATTTTACAAATAGGTATATAGGGTATTTCAATATAGTATTTATAAAGAGCCTGTGATTTTTAACATTGTGCAAACTTGCTGTCCTTTGCTGTGACAGGACTCAGAAGAGTTTGTCAAAGTGTAAGTAATACAGGAGTTTCGTTCTAATCCTCCCTTCCTGGAAAGGGGTCTCTCTCTGTCTTTTCCTACCAGACTGGATTTAGAGACTGGTTCTAATTCCACTCCCTCATGCATGTGGAAGCATCTGTCATTGGACTTTCGTTAAAAAAAAAGAAAAAATGCCATTTCCATGCTGGCTGGAAGTGCCTTCCACACATCTACACCAAACTTTAACATTGCTGCAGCTTCAGCATTTCACGTGAGAGCTGAGAGCCCACACATGCTAGGCACAGCACCTCACGCCCCAAGGCCACTAACAGCCCCTGGAGCCCAGACAGCTGCTGGGGAAGGGAGCCAGGCCCCCCAACTGTTGCAGTTTGACAGATCTGCTCCCAGCACTGTTCTCTAACAGACACACACAAACAGGCCTCATGGTATGTCCAGGGGCCCTGCCCAACCTCTGTGGGTGGCCTTGGTTTGAGCACTTGGGTGTGTTTTTCTATGGGCAGTGGCATTCTGTGTAATTTCAAGTAGATTGATACAAATTAAGGTACAGTATAAGATATTTGATGGCAACTTCGTGATTTTATTTTCTTTCACAGATGACATTTTTTTTTGCAGTAATTTACATCACTACTAAAGCTCACCTCATTTCTGGTGCTGGATACCCCAGTTCAGATGGCCCGTGTCTGGTGGGGGCAATTCTCATGCTTTAGCCTGGTTTAATAGGTCAAGTGATGTCCTGAATTTTTCAAGTTAATCATTTAATTGGACTGTCAGAGGAACTGAGTGTACCAGGGGATGGAGAGGCTGTTGAACGAATCCCTTCCTGCTGTGGTTGTGGTGAGACATAAACTTCTCCCTGGTTCCCGAGAACCCTTTTGTTTGTTTAACCAGCATGCACCTGAATTAACAGTGCAGGGCTGTTTCACAGCCAACCCTACTGCTACTCCTGCTGCACAGCAAGGTAAGCAAACCAGCCCTGGAGGAGATGCAAGGAGGTTGTCACCACCCTGATTTATAGTCACTGTAACAGAATGGAAAATTACATCATTGTGGCTGCTATCAGTTGCAGAGTACCACGAATCAAATATGCCATGTTTATTTTATCTGCTTTTAATTTTATATAGTGGCAATAGAGCATAAAATACAAAATTTAAAACCAAAGTTAACTTTCACAAAGGTGTTTTAAAGGCACTTAAAAGAACTGAAGGACTGAAAATGACCCAATCAGTAAAACTGATGGCAGAGCACTTTGGAAAGTTACATTGTGTATGCATTAACACCATTTCAAGTTCCACACCAGAAAAGAAAGCTCCTCCATGTACAATCTACATTCCAGTTAAAAGCAGCAAAGCTTCCCCACCATCAATAACCTTGTCAGAGTCATTCAGCTGTCTTTATTAAAGAAGTGCTGCTTTTGTCTTTTCCTAGGAAACAGAAGCTCCCAGGAGTAGTTGTACTTGTCCAAGCAGCCAGGATCAGCTTAGAACACCAAAAATACCCAGGCTCAGCTTTTTCAATGCTCATCATTGGTCAGAGCAAACCCTGTCTTTGTTTCAGTGTGCACCTCAACTGCAGCTCCTGGTTCCTGAACAGCTTTTTTCACCCTGACGTGTACTTGCAGCTTGAGCCCTTCTACATCTGTGACTGGAATTATGAGCTCAGGTGGCTGGTACAGGTGTGGCAGGAAATAGCTGCTGCATCAAAGCCACAGAAGGGCTTCCCCTAGAAAATGGGTTATGGGCAACAGCTTATCCCATCTTTTCCCTGCAAACAGAGCCATGAGGGCTTGTGCAAGCCCCATCTGCCAGAAACATACCCAGGGATCCATGAGCATCAACTAGAGCAGCAGAGATGGGCTGCTTTTGGCAACTTGCACCCCACAATACTCTGTACCTTTGTTTTCTTTTCTACACCACTTTATGCTAATTAACTCATATTTTAATCTGCTGCTATCTGACTATCTCAAATTCCCTTAACTACCTAATGACAGAGGCTCCCACAGCATGATTTTATTCTTTATAATGGCCACAGGACGATGCAAGCAAATTTTACTCTCTTACCCTTGCAAGCTCAGGAGAAACAAAAAACTGCAGAAAAATGTACTATAATGTAAAATTTAGGTGACCTCTGCAGCAGGTTCAAGTTTTCACTTTGTTTCAGTAAGAAGCAGAGTGCCTCCATGTTTTCTTTGGGCTAAAAGTTTGCTACAGTTAAGTTTAAAATAAAGACTTCAACATGAAGATTTCAGTATCAAATTACACATTGTAGTGCAAATTATAGGTAGAGCTCACATAAAACTGGTATTAACTTAAGGGTGTATCACCATCATTAATAACGTACACAAATTTTTAAGCTGGTCAGTTATGCACAAAAAATGTATATATAACTTAGTGTTAATAAACTAAACCCATCACATAAATCTGAGTGGAAAACCAGGCTTGAATACAAAATTAATACCTGAGTGTAATGGTCCAATTTATTACCCTTGATAAATCATATACACACAAACTTGTTTAGTGCCTCCTTTCTACATTTCACATTAGATCTTTCTGTGCTGTAAGAAAGAGACCGCTCAGTCCTAGTGCCATTTGCAACATAAAATATTTTATACAAAGCAGCTTAACAGTCTTTTGCAGAATAATCTTTAACACTAAGATTTTTCAATTAAAGTCTTCATTTTTCCTGTAGACTTCAGCATGTGTGGTCCAAACTGGAAAGAAAACCAGAAACATATTCAGATTGCTTTCAACAGAACCCTTGTTGAACTGCGACCTATCCAAGTAGTAAAAGCAGAACTTGGGCAGAAATAATTTCCTTTATCACCCTGCCTCTCTGCATGTGAATGTCACAAAGTAAAGGAAACTTGTGCTAGCAAAAGCTGAGATTGCTCACAGGAGGGAGCCAACGACCTGCTGCAGCAGGGCTGGAGGCAGTTTGCTTTACCACAGTGGAATAAGGATAATGCTACACCGTGACAACCAACTGCCCCAGCAGCAGGTTAACACTGCTTCTGGTCTTACTCTGCCCTGAATTTCTGTGCAAGTCCTTTTCAAAGCTGTCATACAAAGACATCCTACAAGTCTGATCTAACAAAGTTAGACACTAGTAAGTAACTGATGGACAGGTTTTACTAGCTCATTATGGATCAACATTCTATCATTTAATGAAAGCCTTCAATTTTCTTAGCTCCTGAGGATTTGATGATTCTTTTCCTCAAAAGGTGGACTGTGAATTTCAAAACTAGAAAATAATTAAAAAACTCTGTGTGAATAAACATTGCCAACTCATGTTCCTCTCCTTAATGCAGCAGAGATACTGAGGAACTGTGATTAATTCTTGGGAAACATCTAGCGTTTTAGTTAAGAACAACAGCCTGAACATTACAGAAATATACTAGTAGAGGCCACAAGGCAAGTAAGTCAGCATTAATGAACTGAAGTACTCAAAAGCCCTGAGATTTGTAGCATAGAAATATTATTTTCCTTAGAAGTTAATTCAGAGCAGAGCCAGCTTTTGTATTTTAACATGCAAAGAAAAACCCCTCTTTACTCTTCCTCTGTGGTTCCATAGCACAAGGCTTCAAAGATTGCTGATCTATACCAGGCTGGTTTTTAAGTGTGCATTAATAGAGACTTGTATTTTCAATGTTCACTGCTTAAAAACTAAATTCAAATCCATCTGAAATAAACTAGAAGCCATAAATAACTTTTACCAGGAGGTGGACGTTAAATACAATTTCATTTTAACATTCTCACACTATAAAGAAACTACTTTCATATGCTTAGCATTTCCAATTATTAGAAGAAACTCCCTGTACTAAAGAATCAAGATCCAGGAGGAATTCTGAACAGTTTGTTTTCCAGATTCCTAGGAATGTCTGATATGTTTCAGGATCTTGCTTCAAAGTTTCACCTGCATCAGCTGAATGGTTAAGGTTGTAATAACAGGCAAACTCAGTTCAGACTGGATTCGATGTGAGACTTTAGCAATGGTTTTCTGAATATCAGATGCTTGTGGCAACAGAAAACATTTTTGTTTTAAAAAAATAACAAAACTGTAACAGGACTTTTTAAAGCTAGGGCCAAGACAGTACACAATCCTAAGACTGCCACTAAAAATATATGACTGCCAAAAGTCCTGGCATATCAGCCGTACTTCACAGGGTTTTGTGGACAAGGATGCTAACACGTAACATCTACATATGTTAGCAGAAAGACATAGGTAGGTTTACACAACTGTAATTTAGTCCAAGCATGTGTTCAAGATCATAGTACCCACCAGCACTACCTCAGTCTGTGTCTTTGTTTCAGCCTTTGGAATCACTTTTTCTGTTTCACCTTGGCTATCACTTCGGTATCGATAAGCAAATTTCTTTTTCAGAGCTTCTGCTATTAATGTTGCAGGATCTGTAGGCTGAGACACTTTAGATTTTGTACCTTCTGAGCATCTAGAAAAGAAAATGGCATTAGCATCTGTCTCACCCAGAAATATTTTTGAATCATAAAAACAAATCATTAATGCCAATCTTGGTACATTTACATTGACATTTATTACCTCTTCACCGAGCGTAGTTTTACACTGTTCATGTCTTTGAGGATTTCTAGCATGTTTGGTATTTCAGGCTTCTTTGGCCCATTTTCCACCACATTCTGGCCAGTGTTCATTTTTTTGTTTTTCCTCTCTTTAATGAGATCAATTGCAGACTTACTCTGATGCAGACCTGGGGGAGGGGGTGGAGGCAGAGGAGGTGGTGGCGGTGGTGGAAGAGGGACAGCAGCTGAAGCAAGTGAACTTGACCCAACTACAAATAAAACATGCATCACAAGTCAGTTTATTTGTAACTCCACATGTCACAAATGCTCAGGTAAGAAAATCACTGTTGTAACTTCAATTGCGTGCCCTCTGCTACCTTTAGATTGTCATGTAACTTCTTCATTCCTAAACCACCTAAGCAGACTCAGTTAAAAAGCCACATGAAAATCCTTCTTGAAAAGTTTGCAGCATCCTTTGAAATTCAAGTCCTAAAATTCTAGGTGCATTTGTGTCTTTACTGCAGTGGGAAGGACGCCACAACATCTTTTAGTTATGCTCTGCCCCTAATGTTACCAGTATTTTCCTTTCTTCTCAGTGGCTGCTACTGAGCTGGAAATCACAATCTGATACAGGAGCAGTGTTTCCTCGCACTTATCATCACAAATAAGAAACCACCATACAAGATTTTCAAATGTAAATTTCAGAGCTCAGTGCTTAAATTGAAGCTTATTCCAAGTGTCCAAGGTTGAGAACTTTTAGGCCAGCAACTCATCTGTCTCTACTCAAGAGATTCTGACAATAATCTTGATTTTGAGTTCCATGTATACTTTAGGTAAAAGTAAGTGTTATAAATATAGTATCAGTAATAACCTGACAAATAAATGAAGAAACCTCTGTTCAATTGCACATTAAAAAAAAAAAGAGAAAAATCAGATCAAACCAGAGTTTTGAGGCTAGGGGTATAAAGTGTGTAAAGACATTTATAGGAATAAACCAGAAGAGTTTACTCCGTGTACCTGTTGGTAAACACAGAGTCATTACCAGGTTCTACCAGAAGAGGGAGGTAAAGATGATAAAATAAAATTTAATTTCCCTAATAAATAGAGGTAAAGGAAAAAAATTAGGTTTATAATTATTTCACATGTCCCCACCCTCTCACCCCCTAATTAAAATTCCAGAGTGAAACCAGGTGATCCTTAAAATTATTTCACAGTTTTGAATATGAGCAGTTCAGGAAAAATAAAGTAACTGCTATCAGTTAACAGCTAAAGGAGCATCTGAAAAATCAGAACATGATTTTATATAAAAACATAGGCAAGGCTGTACTTGTTAAATGACATTAGGAAAGAGTGACAACCAAATGCCTGTCATCTGCAGCCAACAAGGGCCATCTCCTGCTAATCTTTGAAGACTTGAAACCGAAAGGAGTCAGAGGTGATGGAAAGAGGAGAAAGAAATTCAGGAAAAGAATTATTCTGTTTGCTACCAGAAACAGTGCACCACTTTTGGTTCCATATGGACAATGTGTCTGGTCCCAGAGATGATTGCAGTAAACAATTAATTGCCTTTTCTGTTACTTGAGACATATATTACATATTCCAAAAGCATAATTAGCATCTTGCATGAATACTTAATGATATCAGAGAGCCTATTTCTTTACTGCAGGGAAAGACTTCAGAGCCAGTAATTAAGTTACATTCTTTTAGTTTGGTTTAAGCCATCATGTTTATCATGAGCTTTGCTCTGAAAGCTGTTTAATACTTCTTTACTCATTCACAGATTTAGAACTCTGGCAGATTTACAGACAAACATGAAGACTCTAGGAATACTAAAAAATACAGGAAATCTGGCAAGTCACTTGTCTTCAAGACCTATTCTGTACCCTTTGGTTATTGTACCAAACTAACCAAAACAATATGGAGAAGTGCTTGGTGTTGGCAGTAACTCACAAAAAAGAACTAGCACAGTATCAATTTTACAAGGGACACATTCATTAAGTAATTTTTGCTAAGGGTACAGCATATTGAATACCTGTTGTCAAGTTCTGCTGTTCTTGCAAGGTTACAATTTTGGCTATTTGTGCTCTTAAAGAGGCCAGTTCATTTTCTAGGGCACTGATCTTCTGCAGCGCTTCTTCGTTTGCCATCACTGCGCTCCTGTGCACTGGTTTCTCTCCCGATGGAATTTGCAAGGACGTTTGTGTGGGGGGCGACTTCCTGGAATGATGTGCTTCACCCAGAAGAGGCTGGGTTGTTTTTGACCAAACTTCTGATCTGTAACAAAAATATCATAACATATTTTAAAGGCTTTGAAATAGACAAAAACTGAACCAATGTTACCTACAAATCAGGGGCACAAGTTGAAAACCTGATTTCAGAATTGTTTCTATATAAATCACTTCCATTGAGACCCTAAATAGTTTAAGATAAAGAAGAGCTTCACATGCTTTCTGATTTGCATCATGAGCTGTTTCTTCTCTTCCCCCAGACAGCATTTTGTAGAATTCTTGGTTTCAGAAAAAAAAAAAGGAATACCTCTCCCTTTATCCTAATCTATTTCTCTGCTTCAAGCCTATTGTACATTTTATTTGAATTAAGGTTTTTCTTCCCTTAAATGTTAACATTTTTCCTCACAGACAGCAAATAGCCATTTGCAGTTGATTCCTTTGAAGAAAGAATAGTTTCTTAGCTCCCACAGGATATTTTTTGTACTGTTTGGATTTCTTAATTTTTAAAAAATTTTTTTTAAATTTTCCAATTTCAGCAGCATTGGGAAATACGGAATACATGAAACAGCTTAGTGATGCAGAGACTGCCTGTCAGTTAATGAGAAAGGTTCTCATATTTAGTTTTCTAACACAATGATAGAACTATACAGAAGAAAATTGCGTACAGTTTTAAAGAGTCTATGACATTCCCTCTTTCTCACAAGAAAATGTAACTCTGTTGCCTTCCCTTAATAGCCACCAGAGCTCAAGCCATGTTAAACACTGAGGCATTACTGAGCATCCACTCAAACATGTCCAAGAAGCCCTTACATCAGCATTTAAAAACCATTTATCTCAAGAATCTGAGCAACCTGATCGAGTTAAAGACGTCCCTGCTCATCGCAGGGGACTTGGACTAGATGACTTTTAAAGGTTCCTTCCAAAGCAAGCTGTTCTATGATCCTGTAAGTAGAATTTATAAGGATTGATGACTACAAATTATCACAAACTTTAAAACACAAAATGTGGCCACATACTTAATTCCTCAACCTTCCTTAATGTCAATCCCCAAAATTCTCAGGCATGCCAGGATTCCATGGTTTATTTAAACAGGAGAGTGAGAACAGGGGCTGGTAAAAGGACCTTTTGAAATGGGTAGAATGGCTCCAGGCTAACTCAGCCCAAGAGCCCCATCACTCTGGATGCGTGGATTAAGCAAGCTACTGGGGGTGCCCACCATGTTGGATCTGCAGTTGTGCTAGACCTAAAGCAAGAGCCAAGATTTAAAGCTAGAACAAGCCCTGTGCTCTGACCACATCAAACCAGGACTAGATACACATTTAAGTCTTCTATGACTCTGACAAAAACCATAAGCACAACTTGCAGAAATGAGATCAAGGAGAACTGAGTCCATCCATTATCATGGATGATGAAATTTAGGTGCTGTTAGCTAGATAGGAATAGAGAGCAACTAAAGCTGAGAACAGGATACCTCCTATAGCAGCCCCCTCCCTGCTCTCCCTAAGTAAGGTGTAAGGAGCCAGTGGCTTCTTCACTCCTTAAAACCTGCTTTCCAGAAACTCTTTAAAGGAGCAGAATAGCTAAGTAACAAAGGGTATTTTCTGCTCAGAGCAGAAAACAAAACAGTAAAAGAGTTTTAAGGAGGTGCCTTGACTGGAATCTAACACTATGGGAAAATATTATGCCTGAGTTGTCACTACTGCTCTGACTATGGGTAGAGGAAAAATAATTTGTCATTTAGTTGCTTCCTCTATAAAACTGTATTCATAGGGAAAAAACTATGTCTGTAAGACTGTTTACTAAATTTTAGAGTGGATAAATATTTAACAGTAACACCTATGTGATCCTGTCGAAACAGAGAATTTCAAATGCCTAGAAAACACCTAATGCATACCAGCTCCACTACTAATACTGTGCACAGACGTAATCAACACTGCACACTGAAATACTCATATTTGCTAAGTAATTCACTTCCCATGCTCCATCATAAGCTGTTTGCCTTAAGGTCACTATGTATCTGCAGGAATATTTTAGTCCCATCCCACATCCATCTGTCCCTGCTCCCCACTTCCCATGCAGACGTTTCAGCAAATATGCACTCCTACATCTTCCATAATAGGTTCTTTGAAGCACCAAAGAGCCATTCTCCCTGTTGTCTCCATTAAATGTAATAGCTTTACAAGTTCAATCCTTAAACAAAATACTTCTGTGCAAACAAAAGTAGTATCGGACAGTTAATTTCTTTTGTATCAAACAGACTTCAGGAATAGTGTTTCCTAAGCAAGTGCTGATTTCTGTGACTCCCCTCTGAGTTTGTGAAATTAATGTGGCAGTGCCAGAATGTTTGTTATGCAAAGCTTCACTGTAGCAAGTCATGTTGGAGGGCATCTAGGTCATTACTAACCTATTTTATGCTTTCAAATTAAGAACAGTGGCCTCCTGTAATCTCTAAAGTCAACAATCTGTGCCCTTCTCCGACAGATTAGTTTGTTTAGGAAAAAAAAACTCCTCTGCACAACAGAACTGTACTTCTGTTTCTGGAGAGTCTGAGCAGCAACCTGTATCGGATGGAAGAGAACTTCATACCTTCAGCTAAACTGTTTCATGTAGTGACAGTGCTGTGTAGAATCCTTGGTCCAACACAACAGTACCTATCCCATCATTCTGGACACAGGTGCTCACATGCTTCCCTGCCAGTTTTTGTTATGAAGATTAAAGGTGAGAAACACAAACCACAATTTTTTCACTGTACTTAGCAGACTGTGGAGCCTTAACCAGAAAGGTGAAAAACAACATGCCAATTACTGGATTGCCAGAATGACCATTGCTGCTAATGAGGAAACTGTACAGTTCACTGCCCCATGGAAATGACAATCTCAGGAGAACTGGAGAATCACTGTTAGCAATTGTGCCATAGCACAGCAGGCATTTTCATTGCTTGAAGCTCTATTGTGCAGTTCTTTGTAATACATAAATAAAATTCAGAGTCTTGTATAATGCCAATCTCCTGTATGTTTTCCAACAAGTCTTAGTTCTGTAATCCTATCAGTCTAAACTCTACTACTTCTTTTCCAGACTCTACCTCTGTCCCTTCTCTCAGCATTCAAATGCTCTCTGTAAATTGTAAAGCACAGTAGATTCTCACTGGAGAGAAGTCAGGTTTCTTCCTCTCAGTTTGGAAGTTCAGAGAGAAGATTTCAGAAATATACCTGAGCCTTGTAGAGACTTCACCTTTTTCTTCAGCAATCCATCCCACATCAGCAAAGGAGGCCACTGCATCTTCTCTGAGCTGAGCAGGACTGTTTCCTTCCGTGACATGAGAAGTAAGCTAAATTTTAAAGGCAAGATTGAAGGTTTTAGTCAATACTCTCAGCCCAAGTCACATTTATGTTACCCAGTACTTCTACTGAGGCTACATGTAACTATTTACTAACACATACATGCACAAAACACATCTGTAGACTTGAAACACTTATTTCTGTCCTGTGCTCAGTCCAGAACCATTTAACTGACTTCAAACTATTCAATCCATTCTGCGGAACAATTTGCAGAAGTTCGTGGCTAACTACATACACCATCACATGATGCTACTGAACACTAAAAATCCAATGTAAATTGTTATCTTTAAGACAAACAAACAGCAACATCCTCAGAGAGTTTTCTATATTAACTTGAATAGTATATTTTTTAATTATATTCATGACCAGTAATTAAAAAAGACATTAAGGCTGCCAATACTTCTTAAGCATTTTGCTCTGATTTAGTATTATTTTTAAAGTGAAATTCTGCCAAAGTTTCCCTTTCCCTACAATTTGTGAATTTCAGTACAAGAACTATGTACATTCCACAGGGGGAAATGCAAACAAGCAAAGCAACCCCAAAACCAGGCAAAAAGCCAATTCTACCAGCTCAGTAATCACAAAGACTTTGAATGAGAGGTAGGATGCAATCATAGCATTATACATTACGTGCTAACAATCTTATTTACAACATGCCAAATAAAGGGACCATTTTCCAGCATGGTTCTGGCCATTAGCTTTACAGTTGTTTGAAGCCAAAGGTAAGCAAAGCTTCAGAGACTGGAACCTTTCTTCAGTTTCCAGTTAAGTGACCTGAATGGTGATTTGAAAAATTGTTTGGACCATCATTGCCATCAATACTTGCTGCATAGTCACAACTCAACAAAATGGTTTCAAATCTATTTTGAAATACTGGCTGCTTCCCCAGGTTGGAGGAGGGCATGTGTTCAGAGTCACTGGACTCCTGAGCAGCCTGGGCTCAGTATCTCAGCTTCAGATAAAAGCTACTGAAAAAACTTTCAGCAATTTGTTCTGCTCAATCTTCCACCTAGAGTTCCGTATCTCCAATACATATATGTCCCAACTTTTGCTTGTATTCCACAGGATCACAGAATGGTTAAGGTGGGAAAAGCCCTCTAAGATTCCAGCTAAGAGTCCAGCTGTTAACCCAACACTATGAACAAACCCACAGCCAAATCTGCATGAGCTGTTGCAACTGCTCAAGGGCTGCCTTGTGGCAAGCAGTGGCCAAGAAGCTGGGAATACTGACAAAGATGGTGGCAGTAGGCACCAGTCTGTGAGGACAGTCTGCATCCAGCCCATTAGCATTTAGGTCAGTTTTCAAGGCAACTCCACTCTGAAAGAGCAAACTACTATGAAATGTTAGCATTAATCTGAATTTGTAGCAGACATATCACAGTAGGACTGCAGCCTGGATGAGGTGAAACCATTTCCAGAAGAACATCCACACCATTTTAGTAGTAGCCTCTGAGAGAGAAGTCTCAGGAAGAGAGAAATTGTGGGCTTGGGGCTGGTTTTTTCCCCAGGAATTGTTGCAAACAGCCTTAGAAATTGAGATTAGTTGCCTCCACCTCACACTCTCACTTGTATGAGAGTCTTTATCACAGCTCCCAGGAGTGTGTATTGGCACCATCAGATCATTTGGAAACAACAGGGTTTTTTCCAGGTAGCATCAGCACAGATGGTAATATGTTTATCACATTAACAGTTGTGCCTAATACCATTACAGCCTGTCTCTCTTTAAAGCAGTCTAGAGAATACTATATTGTATGTTAGGATTTTTGCTGTTTGAGGTTTCCTTGGCATTTTTCTTTTTCAAAATGAATAGAAATTTTCACGACCATGGTGTTCTTATTAATATTAAAAAATTTAAAAAATCTGTAATACATTAGCCATTTTTTACAGGTGATACAGATTTTTCTGGCATTAATATTACCATTAAAAGATTGAAGCCACTTTTAAATAAAGGTTCTACACATACTTGAATCAAAAATAATTTTCTAAATCAACAGTCAGGAATATATTTACCACTGCCAAAATTCCTGCATCATGAGATAAATAACTTCTAATCCAAGATTTAGTAGTAAACCTTCTGTTATATTGTGATAAAAGTTTCTTCTTAATTTTAATTCATATTTATATGTAAACAGAATCTGCTTGTTACCCCATATACAGATGTTTCTTTTCTCTATCCCTAAAAACAACGAAGCCTTCAGCAGCAGTGGGATTTGAATTTCAAGTTTTTACTTTAAAGGTGAAAAGCCAATATCCACCTCTCAAAACCTTCACCTGCCTGTAAACACCTCTGTCACTCCCCTATTCCTCCAGACAACCCCAGCTGAAGAAAACCTGAACAACTGCTCTACCAGTACCTAATATGGAGAAGAGAGTACTAAAAACAGAGGCCCAGTTCTACTGATGGCAGGAGCTGAATGCATCAGTGCAATAGCCTGCTTTTCTTCCTCTGGAAACTGCGTAGCTACTTCCCCCCCACACTTCTTCCTTCACAGGCTTCTGTCTATCTTAGCGTGCATGTGTGCTGCACATACAGACACACAGACATGCCTGAGGGCTGCAGACCCATCACGGATTTCTGAAGACTGCACACGCTGCACTACTCTGGCACCTCAAGTCAGAAGGGACACATAAAGAATCATGGGGTGCAACTCCCAAAGAAAGAGTCAGCCTCACCAGTGTTTCCGCCCGGTTTCGAACCGGGGACCTTTCGCGTGTTAGGCGAACGTGATAACCACTACACTACGGAAACGCTGCTCTGCAGTGAGCAGGAAGGTTCCCTGCTCTTTTGTTTGCTTCAGGAAGTGCAAAGCAGAACAGAAATTTTTATACAATTGAGGACAGAATAAAAATCTCTTGTTTCAAATTACTAATACAGTTATGTGTTAAAACATTTGGAAATACTTCAAGTAAGACAAACTTGCTGTGATTTTTCAAATTAGCCCAGTAAATTCAGATATTTGTCACATGCACACCAATTTATTAGGAGACTCCTACTGATATCAGGTATCCATCAGACAGAAAGGAGAAGCATGGGACTAAAACAAGAGATGCTGTATCTGAAGGATGCAATTTTGAGAGACACTACTCTAAGTTTGGTTGAATCTACCTAGGCTATACTGGTAAGTTTAATTTTATTTTCTCCTAAAGACTACATATAAATCTAAAAAATATGACACACAAAAGATCAATATGAACAATTTTCATTTGTTCATGCCATATAGAGTACATAAGGTACATAAGCTCTGCCACCTCTTACTGAATATGTAAGAAGCATTTTGGTATTTAGTAGTAAATTTAAATGTTGACTATGTCAAGATCCACAGAATCAGTAGACCTCAAACATCAAAATTTTTGGCTACTATTCTTTTTTCAGACTAGCTGAACAAAAGCATGCTAGAAGGACAGTATGAACATTACAGAGATATTCTTTCAATGAGTCTCATCAATTTATCATAAGGAAAATGCAGTCCTGTGGAAAGCCTGCTGCTCTGGGGTTAGAAACATACATGCACCCTCAGATGATGCAAGTAAGCTTTCATCTGGTTTTTTTTAAATAGAATGACTTACAGCATGGTTCAGTTCATGGTCCTTTCATAACAGAGCTAAAGCTGGCAAGAAAGAAAGGAAAAGACAGCTATAGGAAAGCATCAGTTGCAACAGCACGAAAACTATCAAGATCAATATTGAACTTCACTATAGAATCTTAATGCTGAGATAAAGACAGAAAAAGCAGATGTTAGCATCATACTTAACATGTTCAGCAATTTATGCATTAAAATAGTTTATAGTCTGCACAAACCATACAAATTTTAATGTGATTCAAGGCTCAAATTTTGAAACTCCTATTTCTAATTAAATAGCTCTCACAACTGTACTTCTGTTATCAGGATCCTTTCTCTTCATCTCATAGAAGGTGAATGCTTATTTAGTGTACACACAGAGTGGAAAGAATGTCTCTTTAAGAGGACCAAAAGGCAAGTATTATATTTATTTTAACAGAATTGCTACCAAAACATATTTATGTATTTATTAGCTTCAACACTAAAAATAATCAGGAACAGATTCCCCAGATATATCTTAGCATTCCTTGCAAGAAAACAAACCAGAAATGTCTTCTTCTGTGTATCATATTAAGAGAAGTCAGTATTAGGCTATCAGCAAATGAGCATAATTTTCCCTTGTACAGCCTTTACAGTACAGAAAATCAGACACATAGGACTTCACTACCTTTTAAATCTGAGGCACAGGGAACCTTCTTGCTGGCAAACACCTACTAATTATATATACAAAAGTTTAATCTAGCATGTCATTTTTTGTCCTCACCTGCACAAACCCTCACATCCCTTTAGTTGTTTTTTTAGCAAGCCACTAGAAATGTGAGATGGCTGCTCCCAGCTTTCTCAATGTAATTTTTTAAGAGAGGCAAAATATTAGCATGGCTTTTACTATTATACACAAATACGGCTTCTATGGCAATCTGAACTATCTGGTTTTGCTACTGTAATTTCAAGTCTAAATATTGTTCATACATTAAATTTATGATAAAGAAAATAATTTAAACATTGAAAACTTTAGCAGTGTGGAAATTAGTTTATCTTAGTGTGGCAGCTGATTCCTTCCATTCATCTGTACACTCCCTGCCCTTGCTCAGCCCACAAAACAATCCTCTCTCAACTTGAATTTCAAACACTAAATTTCTCCAATTCTATACCCACCCCCTATCCCTAACACCAGAGTTGAAGAGATTATGTGTAACAGCTTCCATTTCCCCATCTGTTCCTGAAAGACTCATTATAGAAATCATGGGTTTTCTCTTCCTTAAGCTTTTACAGTTGCCCTTTACCCAACCCTTTCACCTACACAGTAGTAGCCTTGTATTTTAAACAAAAGCAAACAGGGTACTCGTGTTATCTTGTTACTTATTTTTTGATTTCTGAAAAAGTTGTTTGTTTTCCAATTATTTTTAATACTTTACATGCCTCTTAAGCCTAGCTTGTAAGTTTATATAAGTAACTTTCATTTTTCTCTTTTACAAATTTTTTTTTCAACTTATTTGGAAAAGATCTGCACCAGAAGCAGAGAGAACTTAAGTAGGTCAATTCTTCTATGTCTAGTTTATCCTATTCTACTTTTACAAACCTTCTAGCCATGAGCAAATCCCTTTATAGTGACACAGATTCTAAACTGTGGAGAACACCTACCTGAAAGTGAACTCTTGGACACTGTATAAGAGAGAGGTTAGAACCAATTTTTCTTACAATACTTCGAGATGAACCATAAGGCTTGCTTGACCAAAGCACCTGCATGGGAAAAATAAAGAAGCCAGCTGTTAAGGGAACTGATTTTTTTATAATATTGTAATAGTTCTCCCTTATTCTTCCATACTATGCTTTTGCTAAATGTATTTAATAAGTCCTTTCATGCTAGATTAGGATATAATGTTTATACACTGAATTCTGTCCCAGTGAGCTCCTTAAATTCCATCCCTGAACTGGCACAAATAGGTTGTACGTGTTAAGTACAATACAGCTAGGGCTGCTAGGGCTGCTTAAGGTCAAGACAGCCTTTGTAATAAGTCTAAAGCCAAAACACTAAATCAGGCAATGAGAAGACTTCAGAAGCTGACAGTATCTTCAAAAACACAACATTTGAATTTTCAAGACAATAAAGAACTCAAAAAACAGTCAGATGCCTCTTTTTACAGGGTTTCAAGAAAAGCCAGTCAATCATTAAATATCCACAAAATCACATCATTCTTCATTTCTCAAAACATCTTTTTTCTTTTTTAATTAAGAGCTCTTCTAAAACAGGAATAGTGTTTTCCATTCTTAATGAAATTCAGTATCAGCTACAATAAATATGAAAATGTAACTGCGAAATTAAAGAGCAAACAAAAGTAAGAAGGAGAAAATAAGATAAACATTTTGTAAGAAAGGAACTTTGTCCCCTTCCCCCAAAACATAGATTCACCTAGAGAAAATTGCCTGTAGCAGCTCAACACATCAGGTTTCATTATAACTGTTTCTACTACAATTTACATTTCCACTATGTTGTTTCAACAGGGATTAAATTTGCTTCTTTTTGTTGTATTTAGTATTTACAATAGCCTTATGAAAGGAAACAAAATGTGAGTTTAATCCTAGGAGAATACTACAAAATGAGCCAGAACAGAAGTGGGAAAGATTTCAGCACAGGCAAAGGCAACAAAAACAATGCAAACAAGAAAAAGAATAATGAGCAGACTCTAACATAGAGTACATTGTTAGTAAACAATTAGAACATTGTATGGTAATTTAAAAAACTTGTCCAATGTTTAATTATGGCTGTAAATATGAATTTACTAGACAGAGCTTAGTTTTTAAAAGATCATAGCTTCAAGCAAATTTGACATGCTGGTAGAAGGTTGCCCAACAAAGAAAACGGGAAAAATCCAGGATATTCTAGATTGGCAGTGGCAATGCTGCCTGTGTGATGACTGTAGAGGTGCTGTGGGAGTTGCATAACATACATTGGAATATTTTGATATACTAAGCAAAAATCACTACTTGTAGATGTTGAAGTTTCTATTAAAAAAGAAAGTTTATGTTTCATGGTAGTGATCCCCAGATTATTTCACAGACTTCACACAAATATTTTGCCTATTTCTGATTTCTATCCTTCCTTTCTCTGGCTTTACCGGAATGTAAAATTTTTGACAAAATAAATGTGCACTGCACATATGCTATGCAACATCCTCACAACAGAGCTGCAAATTTGCCATGAATCTACACAGACCTATTTTTGTTTCCATTCTATTAAAGATACATTCTCTAGCTTAATACACTAAGCTGAACACAAATTTTTCAATGCAGAGTAGTCTATTGACACTGCATTTTGGTTGCCTCAACAAAGACCTCACGTTTGTGCCTATCACCTTACTGTTTGTTTACATGCCTGAGCAAACAGCAGGTAGATCAGTAGCCTTCAAGAACAAGTCACCAACAAACAGCAGCACAGTAACAGAGTCTCATTACTCACAACTGATTCTGATTAAAGCAGAACTGTTGGCAAGAGACTCAAAGTGATGGGGCACTGGAACAAATAATGCCAGTCAAAGGAAGGCTTAATTAGTTGCAGAAGTACTTCCATAACAGCAAGAGAGTTGACTACATGCTCTATTGCCAACATAAGTGCAATGCATTTTAAACAAGCAGTAAAACTTGTTTACATATTGCTCAGACCACAGACAAGTTGCTGACTAGCACTCAAAAATATTTGGTTGCCAAATGCCCTTGGGGCTCTTCAACAACAGTGGCTTGGTGCACCATAACACTGAATGACTCAGTTTTGGTAATACAAGATATGCCAGGACATTATTTTCAGAACTGTGCCACAAGGATGCAAGTAAAGTCAGTTCCCTTCTCAGCTGAGGTCTAAGCACTGCTCTAACCAAGTTCAAACAGCTTCTTGTTAACTTGAAGCACTGGCTGAGCAAGTCTGCAAAATGCTACTTAGTCATAACCTCCTATTGCATCAGTGTTTTGCTGTTGTCCAACAGCTGACATTTGGAAATGAAACTGCATTATCACAAGCTTGATACAAGTAGAGAATGGGAAGAAACAGATTAAAATTTTGTTCCTCTCCCTATTTAGGCTGAAATTGCTGAATTACAAGTGTCATAATGCAATGTATTCTTAAAACTTTGAATTTCAAAAGTTACATGGAACCACAGATCAAAATTCAAATAAAATCCTAAAATACAGATTCTGGTTGTCAATTTTAATTTACACTGTATAAACAATTTGTTCTCCATAGATTCCCAAGACTGATAAAAGGTTCTACCACAATAATACTGACTAAATACTGCACATAGCTGTTAAGGATTTCCCCATTCTTAAAACATTAAAATATTTCAAAAACTTAGAAGGATTCCTGCACTGAGGTCAGCATTTGTACTCAAAATAGCTTCCTAAAGTCCCAGTGACAGAATGGTTGATGTGTAGCAGCTCTCTGTCTCTCTTTGCTAAGCATTCAAAGAAGACCTTCTATATAGTATCCTCCAAGAGGAGAGCTCTGCAGACCTACTCCTTTGTTCACCCAGTAAAGAACACAGCTGTACTGCTCACATGTACTGTTACACCTCCACAAAAGGTAACTATAACACAGAAGAGATAAATGTAGCACAATTATAGTCATCTCAGTTTCATGGGGCTTTTTATATCTCCAAGGTAAGAACAAGAAATAAGCTTATTTTTTTATCACTGTTAAAAATAAGATGAAATTCTCCTTCAGCTTCAAAACACACACGGAAGTCAGCATGAAAAGCTGTGTTTACAAAGTAAACAATTTATTTGAACCAGAAGGAACTGCCTAGAACTTTTCACACATTTATTATGCAGTATTGCAGTGTTCAAGTCACAAACTGGATTACTTTTCAGCAATGCAGAATCATCCCAGTACTGAGTATACCCCAAGTGTTCTTCCAGATAAGTGCAAACTAAAAAACATGAAGTGCTTTCTTATTTTCTGAAAACTCTCTATAAAGGAAGTTTGAAACACTTACTGATTCCATGTTCAATCCAATTTGTTCAAAAGCCATCCTAATTAAGCGCTTCAGCCAGCAAATCATCTGGACTGGAAAAGGCCTTTCCGAACTTGGATTTAAGCCTTCCAAACCTACAAGGCTGCCAAGGTTCCATAGTAGTTCTGAAATAAGACACATAAGAATTTTAGATGCATGTTTTGGAACACATACAGAAGTACTACATTCCTAAAAAAAAACAAGCTTTAGATACAAGACAGATGACACCACATCCTCATACTGCAAAGTGAACGCGTTCAAAAAGCATCTACTTAATACAGATAACAAAGACTTTTCAGCAGGGTCGTTTTTATAGAATCATAGAATTGTCTGAGTTGGAAGGGAACTTAAAAGTCATCCAGTTCTTGCCATTTGCAGGAACACCCTGCACTAAATCACGTTGCACAGGGCCTCATCCAGCCTGGCCATGAAAATTCCAGGAACGGGGCCATCCACAACTTTTTTGGGCAACCTGCTTTAGTGCATCAGCACCCCCATGGCAGTACATATCTAATCCAAACTTATCCTCTCTCAGTTTAAAGCAATTGCCCTTTGTTTTGTCACTACATGCTCTTGTAAAATGTTCCTCTCTAGCTCTCTTGTAGACCACTCCAGGTACTAGAAAGAAATCCAAGCCATTGTAAAGTTAACAATTAAAAAGTTGGAGAAATGATTGCTCACTTGAGCTTGGACAGATGCTGGTGTTCAACAACTCTAAGTGAGCATCAGGCCCTATGGAACGCCTGCAGATGGGGATTAGCACTAAGATTGAAGTGCCACACTTCTATCTAAAACTCATTTCTATGCAGGAACAGACTGCAGAAAGCTGATCACCTCTCTTGATTCATATTCTCTGACAGCTTTGTTGTTCCTTCCTTTTTCCTATAACTAAGGAGAGAAAGGAAACATGAAGAAATGACTAATGCAGGAAAATGACAGGCAATACTGTAGATGAAGGACACGAAAATATTCAAGCAGTTTACAAAATTAGACAGATTTCAAATTTCGTCAATTTATATACACTTCCATTCACTTAAATCAAGACAGTTTTATTGATCCTCTAGTGAAAATAGTGTCGTTTTTCTTTAACTATTCTATGCCAGTCATAATCTGGACACTACTGAGAAGTGTATGCCACCAAAACCTGTAAAGGAAGCAACAGATTTAGGTTTACATTTGTGTTGTGCATCAGGCTGGACGTAACACCCTGAGCAACGTATTTTAGTATGAATAACAGTGTTGCTGAAGCCACTCTATACATAGACAGGGATGACTAACGCCATGCAGCAGCAAGGAACTGGTACTTGGGAAGTCTGAAAGTCAGGAGATGGAAAAGCTCTGCTGTTTGGAAGTGCCCACAAGCCATACAGTTAAACCATCATTGTTTCCATTACAAATTTTTTTTAACAGTTTACAGTTCCTTAGTAATCATGTACTTCTTGTGGAAACGTGGCAGAAACAGTACCATCTTACAGTTATCTTTTTTTAGACAGGCTTAAATCCCAGTTGATATTAGTTTCTCATCATTACAGGCTTTTCTTTTGTTTGTGACTAAGCTTGGAAGAAACTACTAATCTACATCAGGAAATCAGAATGAAAACTGCAACTGTTATTAGAAAAACAATAGGGAAGAATAAAGGGCTAGCTATCAAAGAGTCATGAACACAAGCTACAGTCATCTACTTGATCTTTTATTCCTTTAGGCATCTGTTATTCTTCCTTTACACAAACTACTGCATGGTTCTTGGATCTCACTGAACCTGCCATGCTCTTAAAACAGGAAGAACACAATGCTCCGCATTGGATTTGGCATCATATCTGGCACTCTAGCATGCAGTGACATAAAAGAGAGAGGAATGCTCCTTTAAAAGGGGAAACCTGCTCCAAAGGTGTGATTACATGTGACAAACTCCACCTCATTCCAAAGTCCAGACTTGTTCAACAAGTAGTGTGGAAATCAAAGAAAAATGAAAGCTCTATCAAGACAAATTCAAACAAAAGAGTAAAAGGTAGAATATTGCTTAGCAGCTCCTAAGACAGGGCTAGCTGAGAAAGGCAAGTGATATGACTAGAAGGAATGACTGTATCCTGATACATTGGTCTTTTAGCCAGCTCATACATTTAAAAGAAGTCAGAGTCATGTTTTCTTTCAGGCAGAGGAGAAAATATATGATTTTGTTTCTGATCAAATGAGAGGCCTGAGTTAAACAAGAGAGACAACTCGGACAGAAGTGAAAAATGAGTGTTAGAACTTCCTCCAAAGAAATCAGAGCAGATCTAGGAAGTCTTCATGAATTTAAGAAAATTAAAGGCAAACAGGTAAAAGAACAACACAAAAGCTGACAAGATAACAAAAGCACAAAACCGGATGTAGAAAAAAAGCACAACATGAGGATGACAGAATGTGAAGTAGTAAGCTAAAAAAGGCAAACTACAAAACGGGTTCCATCTTACAGGCAGGTCAGCAGTAAGAGACAAGAGAGACAACCATGATGTAATAGGAAAGAAAGCAGTGAGTGATATGGATAGTCAGTATGTATTCAGTGTATTCACCTGACAACGGCAGGTATGACAGATAGGTGTTAGCATGGATTACAGAAAATGCTGAGAAGTTATAAGCACCCAAGACAACAGTATCTAGTGAATTGCACCTTGCAAAGTTCATTTACTTGTCAAAGCAATTTTTGAAATATTGATAATTAATTTCAGAAACTTGTTCAATGGGGTTCCAAAAACCTAGGAATGATGGCACAGTGACACAAAGAATTGAAAATATTCCAAAGCGCTTATTCTACCCTAAAATATTAAGGTGACCCTTTGTAATTCTAGGTTCCAAGTCTTAGATGACTGAACACAAAAGAGCATTCCTTGAACAAAACAACTACTTCAGTAAAATGAATATTTACAGTTCACTCTGGAAGTCACTTTTACTTCTGTAGCCTAAATACTTAAAGTACTTGAGACTGGGGTCATCAATACCTTGCTCTTGTCAATGACCTGTCTGTTTTTGCCAAAGAAAGTGACTGAAATCAGTCTGCAAGAGTGTGGAGTACCACCCAGTTCCTGGATTAGCTTCCTTAGTTTGTGGCACTAAGCCATGTTTGAACAAACTCCAGCTAATCTGTTATCTAAAAGGAAGATGCTTCTAAGTATATCCGATTGATATTTTTATATGATTATGAGTTTCCAGAATTATCTCCAGGCAAACTTCATATTTATTTATTTCAGACTACATTGCACTATACCTTTCTTCAAAAAACTCAGCTATTTCACAATTGGTTTATGTGCCAAGAGCAAACAGGGTTCATTCCAAAAGAAACTGCTGGACAGAGAATGAAAGCATTAGCAAATTCTTCTCTCATGCTCTGTGTACATGCCATTTTTCAGAAGCAGGAGTTAAAAGTTTACTGCTTTTAGTAAACAGAATAATACCTCTTTTAAAATATTGACTTTTGTGGTATTTATCCTCTGTCTTCTTGATGTTACCTACAGTAAAAAATGGTTTAATTCCCCCAAATTTTCCATAACTCAATTACTACAACAAAGAGCCCTGAGTGATAGTAATACTGCCATAAAAAATGGTCCTTCTGCTGCGCCTCAAGAAAACTATTACATGGATTAGCAGCAGTCATAGACAAGATTACCAAGATGTCCAAAGAGCAGTAACACAAAGAATTACATTTCACTGCATAAAGCATGAAGGGGTTGGAATTTCATGGGTTCATTTCAATGAAACACAGAAATTAGCAATGCTGAAGAACTTTCTTACAGATATGGAAATATGGAGTAATTCCTTGGTTTAGAAATGAGGAGGTCTACATTTCCAAGCCCCCTGGAGCTTGTTTGACCCTACTATTCCTAAACACTTTTGCAGGCTCTGTTCAATACTCTCATATCAGATATCAAGTCTACATAGCTGAGAGATAATACCACTTATAAATTACAAAAAGTTCATTAAACAAATATAAAAACTCTGGAGTCTGTACACATAAGACATAATATCCAGTAAATATGATCAGAAGCCCTTTGCCAGGCTTTCTAGTGAGTCCTACACGTGAAAGATTAAAAGAAAGAGAAATCAGATGAAACTGCTTTCAAATTGAAATTCTTCTATGAGTTTTTGGAATGTTGTATTTATCTAAGTCCCATTCAGAGCATGAGTTCTTGCTCTTTAAATGAAATATGATATTCCTTTTTTTTATTGAAGGTTTCTCTCACTCACTTAAGATCCATACAAACATGAAAGAGAATGACTTAATGAGATTGATGGAGAAGATCAGCCTTAACAAAGAATAAACAAAGGCATGAAATCTGAAAAATGAAGGTGTAGTCTCTAAATTGAAAAGGTGTAACATTAAGAAGTATAACATTTTCAAAGAAGCATGGCTTCAAAGGAATACCAACCACTTAAAAAAATCAAAACGCAAAAAGACCAGGCTCCTCCTTATTTTAGCAAGAACTAGGGCAAGCATCAAGCATATCTTGTCAGTCTTTCAGACTGCCACATGACCCAAGTTCATCTAATAAAATTAAATCCATAAGGAAACATTATTTTCGAAGGAAGATAAAACAAAGAAACCCAAACCATTATCACAACAGCCAAATGGGCAGAAAGGACCAGACTCTGTCCCAAACTGACACAGACCAACTATAAGTAAACTATATATGCATTTGGCAGAGGTCATATAACCAGAAACAGAAGTCTGGTTTTTGGTGTGGAAGCTACAAATAATGAAGCACCCAGTATTAACAGAAACACCTGTTTTGAAAGATATGAAGAGAGAGATATAAGTCTGTGAATACTACGATGACAACCTAAGGTAGTACTAGTATGAAATTTAAAGGAGGAATAGAAAAATCATACAACAGAAGTTGCTAAAGCTTTCTTAAAAGTACAGCTCCAACATATTTACCTGAATGTGCAAAATCCTGTTTATCAGATTTCAATCATGCAATCCTATCTTGCCAACTAAGGTCAGAGGAAAAAAAAAAATCCATGTTTAGCACTAGTTTAATCAAAAGCCTTAGCTCAGCGATGACTATACCTGCACAGCGCACATGACACCACTGAGAGGTAAGTGAAACCCTTCAACACCTATAGACCACAAGGTATTATATGGTAGAGACAACCAAACATCTACTCTTCCCTGCCAGACAGACAGACCTCCCCACTAGCTGCTGTGAATGTCAGTCTTTCTGCTACAGCTTAGAGAGACAACAGCAGGTAAGCCTTATAAACAAAAGGATGTGTTTGTCTGAAAAAGCATTTGAAATGTCCAATTTCCACACCCAGATATCTGTGTCGAGTTCCCACACACAGCAATCATATTTTAGCTAGTGACCCCTACGAAGCACGTTATTTGCATTCAGTAACAAGTAACCAGAACTTTTAGACCTGAAGTGCAGATAACTCAGCTGCCTCATTTTTATCACATAGGCAAAAGCCAGTGGAGATCAGAAGACATAATTCCTATTCATTTGATCTTTTTAAGTCCTGCCTTCACAAGAACAGCAGAGCACTCTGAGGACAGCATGTTAATATTAATTAAGTACTGCTGACGCTGTCAGGCAGAGATCAATGCACTACGATTGATTTCAGCATTCTAGTCACCCTCAATATTTGGAATTTCAACAGCTCGTCAAACAAAATGAAAACATGCACCCAGCAAGTTATTTATTTACGATCACTTACAGAAGAACCAAGTACGGCAGCAGGATCTCTAAAGGTGGACAAAGCAAGCAGCGTAAGTTTACAGAAAAGCGAAATAAAACCACCATGTCCCTTAGGGCTCATTTTTCCTCTTAAATGCCAACTCTCTATTTTAAAGCCTCCTTTAAAAAACTTCCCTCCAACTCCTCCATATTATCTCCACATGATCTTGTATTTACATTATTTTCCGTGACCTGTCACCTTCTCATCACTGCAGTTCCCCTACACGAACAAAAGCTTCGGTCCAGTACCCCGAGGCGCTTCCACGGTCCTGCCCGGCACCTGCCCTGCCCGGAACAGGCTCGAGAAAGGGGATGGCCCTGCCCAGGGAAAGCGGGGCCGCCCCGAGCGGCCTGTACGTGGTTTCAGGCAAGCTTCCCCTCCGGCCCCTCGCCCGGGATCGGCCGCGCCAAGCGTGGCTACCCAGGGGGAAGGGGCCGCTCAGGGGGAAAGGGAGAACCACTGGCCACCACCACCGCCGCCACCGCCTCGCCTCACCCGCCGCCGCGGCCACCGCGCTGCCTCACCCGCTGCTCGCGCGGCCGCTCGCGACGCTGTCCCGGCAGCCAATCCGCGGCTGGCTCGGCCCCGGCCCGGCCAATCGCAGACCCGGCGGCGGGCGCGGGAGGCGGGACATAGCGCGCGCTGACGGCGTGAGGCACTACCCGGCAGGCGCCGAGCCGGCAGCGGGCGGGGGCGCCGCCCCGCCCCCTCGGTCACGTGAGCGGGACCCGCCAATAGGGGCGGGGCGCTGGGAGCTCAGCCGGGCTGGGGACTTTCGGCCCTGCTGGCGCAGCCATGTGGGAGTCGGTCTCGTCTCCCTGGCAACTAGCGAACAGGGTACAGGACACAGTTTCCAGCTGTGCCAGTGGAAGTTCAGGTTGGACACAAGGAGGACTTTGTTCACAAAACGGGGATTAGACGTTGTAATGGGCTGTCCTGGGAGGTGGTGGAGTCACCATCCCCAGAGGTGTATAAGAAAGGCTGGGTGTTGCACTCAGTGCTCTGGTCTGGGTGACAAGGCGGTGTTCGCTCACAGGTTGGACTCGATAGCCTCAGAAGTCTTTTCCAGCCTTGCTGATTCCGTGATTCTTAAGCGGTGGGCCGGAGCTGCCGTGTCCGCCTGCGGCCGTGCTCCTGTGGAGGCTGCGGTGGCTGTTGGCGGCCTGCGGCTCCCGGAGGTGCGGCTGTCGGCTGCGGCGTCGCCGGTGGCTCCTGGGCTGGCGTCGGCAGTGTCCCATTAAAACCTTGTGGAATGGAGGGCCAGGGTCGCTGTGGGAACAGGGCAGGAAGTCGGAATCGCTGTGGGGCAGAGGGGGCTGCGGGATAGAAGGGAACTCAGGGGGAGTTTCTTCGTGCTGAATTGATTTAAGAATTATTTAGCGGGTGTTTTCAGCTTTAGGAACTACTGGAAACTTTACTCAAGCATTTTAAAATAAAGTGCGAAGGTGACGTGGAGGATCGAGGAAATGGAAAACATTTGCGACTTTAAAGTTGGGGACCCAAACCATCGTAAAAGATCACAGTGTTGAACCTGGTGCTGTTAGAGGTTTTTATCAGCCTTAACGATGCCTTGATTCTATATTAAACCAAATTTAATTTCGGTATCTCATGGGGAGGGGAATACTCACTTCGGGTTTCGAACCAGAGATGGGCACGCTGTCCGTACAGCATCAGGCGTGGCTCACACTAGAATGTTTCACGGTACACGCTACACTGTAAATTCAACTACCGGTGGTAACCGACTTTGAAGAAAAATAAAAGTAAATTCAAAACAAGCGGAGCTGCGCGACTGGCTTTTTTTCTTTTCTGGATTACAGCCCTCGAACCACAACTCCCGGCCTGCACTGCACCCTCCCAGGAACAAAGAACTCCGCGATTGGCGGAGAGGCGCGCTCGGTACGCGCCAATCGCACTGCGCGGTGTTGCGCGGTGCCGGGTCAGAGCGGGCTTTGGTGGGTGGTGCGGCCGCTCTCGTCCGTGTGTTCATTCCGCGGTTCTTCTCGAGCGTCTTCCCGTGCTCCTCCCGCTGCTCTCCGCAAGCCGCACCGCCCCGCAGGACATGGGGGCGCGGGGCTGAGCTGCTAGTCCGCCCAGGGACGGCTTCTGCGACGGTACGGCCCTGCTGGGGAGGGGAACAGGCCGCGCCGGGAAGGGCCGTAAGGGGGCGGCGTGTGCGGCCGAGATCCCCCCTGCTTTCCGAATACATCCCGGAGCTCCTGTTGCCCAGTGGCTGCGGGGCTGACTCTCCACCGACCGTGGGGCCTGGGAGCTGAGTTCTGGGGCCTGGTCCCAGCCGGGCTCAGGCCTCGGCTGCCTGGAGAGAGCTGGCAGCGGTGCTGTGGAGGTTCCTCTCCAGGGCCACCCCGGCGAGAGCACAGAGCGGAGAGGGAGAGGGGCAGAGAGATAGCGCTGCGGTGCCTGGGCCAGGCTTTGGTTTCAAAGCTACGAAGGAGGAGACAAGAGCAGGCGCCTGGCTCGCTGCTCTGCCAGACTCTATATGAATTCTACATATCGTTGTAACTTTTAAGACCCCCTAATATTTTTAATTAAAAAATTCCCGGAAGAGGGCGGAGGCACGAGTTTTGATGGAATTGATTGTAGCAGGTTATGGAGAAGAGTGTGGATCTCAGAGTTGTCTCTGGAATTGAGGCTTAGGAGAGATGGAGAAGGGTCTGGGCATACATAGTGGTTTGGGTTAGAAGGGATCTTGAAGAGTTTCTAGTTCTACCCTGAGGAGGGACGCTTTCCACTAGACCAGGTTGCTCCAGAGTTCCATCCAAGTTGGCCTTGAACACTTCTAGGGATGCGGCAGCCACAGCTGCTTTGGGCAACCTGTTCCAATGCATCATCATCCTTGTGGCAATTTCTTCCAATATCTAATCCCAAGGTATCCCCTTTTCAGGGTAAAGACATTGCCCCTTGCCCTATCACTATATGCCTTTGTAAAATGTCCCTCTCCATCTTTCATGTAGTTCCTTTCAGATGAGTGTAGCCTAATGGAATAGGAGGGGGTGGGTTTGTTCAGCTGTTTAGAAGGAAAAAGGGGATCAGGATCAGGATGGAAAGAGTTACAGAAATGATCTGGTGCTTGGGACACAGACCTGGGAGTCAGAGACTTTGATTTCAGCTCCAACCTGACTTGACTTTTAAGTCTTGAATAATAAATTCCTTTGTATACTATGAAAAATAGTTACTATTACTCAACAGTGTTGCTTTGGCTTTGTTTGTTTGGTGGTTTTGTTTGCTGAGGTTTTGTTTTATTTGTTTTGGGTTTTTTAAAAGTTTTTAATTTAGAGTTTTTTCCTTTGGAAACAAGCTTGTATTGGTTGAGCTGGTGTATCTCCCTGTTGATATCATTTTGATTCCCAATAGTCAAGAGAAGTAGTCTGAAGGCTAATCACTGGCCTGTACTTTCCACTCTAGCACTCTCTTTCCTGAAATAAAAAGCAGTGACTTAGAGGTTTACAGCGTTTTTTATGTGAAATTATCAGAAATTATGATCATCCAAATGTATGTTTATGGTTCATTGTTTTTGATGAGTGTGATAAATTTATGTTCCTCAGAGGCCAACTGTCAGTGAAGAACAACTATATAATGTTGGCTAATGATGTTAAAAGAATGTGGTCACCTAAAAATTGTATTATTTTGGGGGAAGGTGAGTGATTTAACAAATTAACCATGTATACTCACTCCCAGTTTTGAGACTTAAGTTACTTGGCTGAATTGGTTCTGGCAACAATCAGGACTACAGTTAGCATTTAGTAGTTTCAGGGGCAAAAGAAGCCAGATTTTTTTTACACCAAGAGTTTTAGCATTTTCTCTGAGAAAACCTATGCTTTTGTTGCCTGTTAAGTATTAAACAACTCTGCAATCTGATACTCTCAAACTAACACGTGTCTCCTTTGAAATTGATCTGGTGGCTTGGACTTCGACTGGAGCAAGGCATGACTTGCTTTCTTTTCATCGAGGGATATTTGTGAAAAGGAGAAAAAACAACTCAAACCCAGCCTCTAAAGCATTTTCTGGCCTTTGAATGTACGGCATTACACTAGTTGATGTATAGTTGAAGAATAAAGCTTAATGTTCACTATTCTTCATGCTCTGTTAATATCTTGTTGACTTTTGTGGTTTGTTTTTCTGTAAAATGTTTTGGTTGCCAAAGGTATTCTGAAAATACTTTGATTTTGTGCCTTTACACAGAAGGATGTTTATAGACTTCTAGGGTGCCTTGTGAGAAAACTGGATTTATTGAAAACATTTGTCACTAGTGTAAGGAAAAAGCAAAACCACACAATACTCCCATAAGAGTATTGATTGGTCAGAAATGACATATAAGAAAAAAATAAAAACCTTACTAACCAAATATATCTGTTCTCTGCATAGGAAATTTATATTTCCAGTTTATAAATTTCAGGACCCACATCCTTATCAATTCCGTCCACTTTCCATGAATTCTAGTCCTTGTGGTTTTTATACCTCTTTGTTCAGAACAAATCATTGCCTTTGTGCTTTTGTTTGTCTATATTTTAATTGATGATAAATGTTGTGATAGTGGTAATTTTTTTTCAGCAGGTATTTTGTATGAATGGTGCAGAAAAGATGAATTCTGCTATGAGTGAGGAGCCTGATGCACTGTCTGTAGTTAACCAACTCCGAGATCTAGCAGCTGATCCATTGAACAGACGAGCCATTGTTCAGGATCAAGGATGCCTGCCAGGTCTTATTCTGTTTTTGGACCATCCCAACCCTCAGGTTGTTCATTCAGCTTTACTAGTAAGTACTCTGGAGATAAATTTCTATTTTTTAAAGGCATTTTTTAAACTTTGTTAAATAAGTTGTTTAAACAAACATTTTACAAACAAAGCTGTTTAAACAATTTGTTTAAACAAGTAAAAATGTGAATTTTTGTTGTTATGTTGTATGTTTTTTAAAAAAACATGTATTTCAAAAATGACACATTGTTCCAGGGATTTTTTAAAATGCATTGATTTACTTTGCATTTTTTTCCCTAATACAGCTATTTGACTTTTTGTGTGGAGGGAGGTAAGGACCCTTGAATCTCTTTCTTGAGATGAAGTCATAGAGCTTAGTAAATATGGACATAGATTTGATATTCATGTTATCCTATGACTGGATTTTTATTTTTATATCTTAGGTTGGAAACAACCTCCCGAGGTGATGTAGTCCAATTCCATTCCCAAACTAGGTGCACTCAGATCTCAGTTTGTGGTTGTGTCTGCTTGATCTTGAGCACTTTGAAGGATGTAGATTCCATAAACTGTCACACTGTTCCAGCATTTAACCAGCCTCAGGGTATTAAAAACAAGCAAAACCCTCTCCAAACAAAAAGAACCAACCAACTCAAAATCTGTCAATATCTAATACAACTTGTTTCAGCTTTTGCCTGTCTCTTCTCATTCTAAATCATAAATGCTGAAGTCCTGGTTTCTTATCCTGAATTGTAATATTGGCTTAAAAAATGTTTCCTACTTAGAAATGGGAGAAATGCAAGTCAGAATTAGTAATTTCAAGAGTTGAGTTAGACTGCTAAGATTTTAAGTAACTGATATTTATATGATGCTCTTTTTTTATGTCATTAATGAATTGTAAATAATGTAAAAGAACAAAGAACTCTGGCTTTTACATGCAAGTTTACATTAATCTTTATATCACTGAGACCTATCTGTACCATAATTCTTTGCCTTTCATTTGTGTTGCTTTTTAGTGTACTTTATGAAAGTACTTTTGTGACTGTGATTTCTTTTGAGTTTGAAGAGGGAGGTCCCATAAGCCAGGGAACCTGTGTCCTGCTAACTGTTTTTTAGGTTAGCCTTGCCATAGCATTTGGAGTTGAGTGTACTCTTCTTGGGAGTGTGTTGCCTTGATTTTCTTCCAGTGTGACCTTAGGCTGTGATGTTAAAAGATTTTGTTTGGATGTCTCACTGTCTTTTTCATTCCTTTGGGCTGTGTATTCTTACTGCTTGCATGAGATTCACACATCAGTCTCTGATCATGTTACAAAAACTCTTCATAAAAGGACTGGCTTTGCCAAGAGTGATGAGGACTAATCCAGTTTGCAGTGGGGTTCAACAGCCCCTGATAATATTCAGGTTGTGTTAAAAGTAAATCACCTTGAGTAATGATGAGAGGTGCATGGGTTGTTCCATGTAGTGATAACCTACAGTTTGAGTGGATTAAGAACTGGGATTTAGAGATCAGGAGCTGGCTACAGTGAGAAATGGATCAGTTTACTCTGAAAACATGTTCTGGGCTGCTACTCAGTCTCCCTGTGTTCATGAGTTCTTGAGCTACTTAGGTTCTGAAGGCTTAAATATCTTCACTGGCAACTTTTTAGACTTCATGTTTTATATTTTTCCATCCTGAAAATTAATTTTGTTTTTGTAATCTTCCTGTTGGTCAAAAAGTGCATGAATTTGAATAGGAATCATTAAATCTAATGATCTTCCATTAAATGTGTACCTAATAAAAGGATGTGCAGCACTGGCTAAATTTCTTCTTGTACTGCTCAGCAATTCCTGTACCTGAAATTGTGATAAACTGTATGAATTGTAATAGTTTCATATTTAACTTCTTGGACGTGTTGCAGAACTTTTCAGGGAAGGTGTTTTTCTCTTCATGTGCAGTTTCAACCCAGTCATTTCTTTGTATCTGATGAAGAAGTAATATCTATTTTCTATATATTTCTATTTCTGGTTTTCTCTATGAATTCAGAAATTCTTTATGATGTATTTCAAATGTTAGACGTTTTCAATTATTTAAATGTAAAAAAATCGGAAGTAACACAGGCAATTTTTTTTTCTCCTCTTAAATTTGGACTAAAATTCTATCAAATAGGACCCTTAAGTTAAGGAGCTACTTTAAAATTTCACATGAAAACCATCAAAGATGTGTTTTTATTGAGACTGGCAGCAGAGTATTTTATATTAAAGTTGCAGGTAGTCCTATTTATTATCATGAACTTACTTGATGAACTTAGCTATGTGAGTCTTAAAGCTAACACAGGTACGTTTAGCTGAACAGAAGTTGAGCCAAATTTCATAATAATAACTTTCCCTATGCTTTCAGTATATTTGATTTAGTAAGTGTAAATGATCTTACTTCTTTGGAGGTTCAGACCTTTGTATTTCCCATGGGAGGCAGGAGGTACGGGAGCTTCCTTGTGTTGAAAAGTTGGGTCAGTTAAGTTGGTCTCATGACTTTGGTCTTATTTGCTGTGACTCCAAAAATTAGCTAGTAAGAGAATAGGTTTTTCTTTGTCCAGCTGAGTTGCATCCTTATTAAGTTGCCAGAATAAAAATGAGAAACCTGTTACACCAGCAAGGATACATTTCATAGCATGCAAGTTACTTGAGAGCTATCATTTAAGTATTTCCCCACAGTTGAAATGTAAGATAATAAATGTATATACAACATTTATAAGCTGCAACTATTGATACTGGTCCACATCAGGAAATAACAAAAATCACATCTAAAGTTTTTAACATGCCAGACATCAGCCAGAGTTTCTTAAAAGACAGTAAAAAGTTCTTGTGAATTTTACCTGGTATGTGCTGAAGGTGACTTGGAAAAAATAAACCCCGATGATTAGTCCCTCTATTTCTGAAGGGATTAAGGAGCATGTTATTTTTAAAGCAGTTACTGTGCAGTGTAGTTACTACGTGACTATATATAAAGAGTTGATATGCTTCTAAACCTTGTGTCACAAACCCCATTTTATAAATCATTGTATTTGTGTATTGCAGGATTTTTCAAGTGCAGTTCTTGTACCTACATCAGTAAAACACCTTTGGAGGCTCCTTCCAAGAAAACTTTCTCAGCACAAACAATAGAGAGATGTCTCATAAAAAGAAGGACTGACATTTTAATTGGAAGAGTGTTATGTTAGGAGGATCATGTGAATATTCAGTTAGCAACTGGGGACAACAGTGTAAAACTGTGTAAAGAATCTACCTTGAAAGTCAAGAGAACAAAACCCTGGACAGCAAATAAGTGTAATTTCCCAGTTTAGGTCACAGTAAGCTAAGAAGCTTGCTGCTGCTTTTATTCTTATTCCTGCATGGAATGATGAAATTGCAATTAGTCTTCAAAAGCTTATACATGTGTTGGACCTCTTTTTGTGGACAGTAGGAACATGGTAGTGGTGAGGTTTCTAGTACTGGTGGAGTCCACAGAATTGATGGAAATTATACTGGAAGGATCATGTACAAAAATTACTTTAGATCTCAGGTCACATAAATGTTTATTGGAAGGGACTTCTGGAAGTTATTCACTTCAGTTTCCTGTTTGAATTGGGACTGTCACCAGCACTCAATCAGGTCAGTTATAGCTTTGTCTCATTCATTTTGCAGTTCCACTAGGTCGTCTGTTCCAGTGTTGTACTACCTTCAGAGGAAAAAAGCTTTTTATAATACCTGATTAGAACCTCCCAAGCTACAGTTTGTGGCTGTTCTCCCTTGTCTGCTGCTGTAGAGGAAAGCTGGGCTCGACCTTCTTTGTTAAGGCTTCTTGCACAGCTGTAGACAGCTGTTAAATCTTCCCTTAGGCTCCTAGCTGGTGTAGGCAAACCCAGTCTCTCAGCCTTTTCTCGTAGATTAGCTACTCTGTGCTTTGTGTGTATTTTATATAAATAAAATAATTTTTTGATGTCCATTGTGAATGATAATTCTTTTTCTTCCAACTAGAACTGCCTCTGACTGTTTGGCAGATGTGCACTAACAGAAATGACTGATAATGTACTGGGTGTATTGCTGATTTGCTGTGGTCCTCTTTCTTTTAGGCTCTCCGCTATTTGGCTGAGTGCCGTGTCAACAGAGAAAAGATGAAAAGTGAATTGGGTATGATGCTCAGCTTACAGAATGTAATGCAAAAGTAAGTTTACAATGGGATTTTGGATCCAAACAGTGTAAACATATAGTTGTGATACAAAGTTAAACTTGGACTTAATTAACTGAGTTGCTAATATTTCCTTGTTGAAATCATGTGGCTCCAAACAATTAATGCTTTTTGTTTTATGGTGTTTTGAAGTAGTCAAACCATAGCCTAGAAGAAATACTGATTTGCAGGTAATTTGCCAAACAACAAGTTTTCTTTTGCCTTGTTACAAGATAACTAATTTTGTCCCTTCCGGTTGTGTTACAATCTTCATCAGTGTATAAGGTTGCTTTGCAGTAGCACATTTAAAGAAATTGATTGGCATCTGCCACATTTGTTCTTTGAGCCCCACCTTTGGGTAGGGAATTTGTTCCAGTGTGTTTGTGGAAGTAAATGTCTGCATTTCTGTGTTGAGAAAGCATCTTACGGATGGAGTAGAAATTACTGAGGTTTGTAGTGGTCTCTGATATCTTTGTAAGATATGTCAGATGGATTATGTCTCTTAAAATTTGTGATTGTTGGATTTTCTCAAGATTTCTAACTGCTGAGTCTTGATTACTGGAAGATTTCTGTGTACATGCACACTGGGGATGATGTACATGTGCACTTAAGCAAGAGAAATTTATGTGATTAAGTAAGGTGAATCACCATTCAAAAGAAACTCCAAGAGCCTCCTTCAAAGATTAGTCTGTCAGAGCAAAAATTAACTTGCCATCAAACTATCTGAAGGATATTTATTTTTCACACAGTTTAGTAGTGCTCTATTGGAGCTCTGGACTTTGGAGATGTGAGAAGCTGTTCCATGGGGGAGGAGAAAAGTCATGTTGCTGCATTGAGATGTCTCAGATGAATGTTTAAAACAATTATTTAGAATAGGGTAAAACACAGGTGAAATTGTATATTAAATATTCAAAACCTTTCTACTTGAATATTTTAGTATGTTAATTGAACCTCTGCGACTTGAGCTGTAGATGTACAAGTTTCTCCTAGAAAAAACACAAAGCTAGACTTTGCTAGTTCCTTCATCCCACAGCCCTGCCAGTTCTTGGTGATGTGTGTCCTATTATCATAAAATGTTAAGGCATTGGAATGGACCTTAAGGATCATCTAGTTCCTACCCATTAGACCAAGTTGCTTAAGGCCTTATCCAACCTGGATTTGAATACTGCCAGGGTTGGGGTACCCACAACCAGCCTGGACAACCTCTTCCAGTGCCTAACCACCCTCACAAAAGAAGTTCTCCCTAATATCTAATCCCTTTCAATTTGTACCCATTGCACCTTATCCTATTGCTACAGTTCCTGACAAAGAATCCCTCTTTGATTTCCCAGTAGGCCCCTTCAAAAACTGAAAGGTTACAGTGAGGTTCCCCCCCCTACCTCCTCTTCTCCAAGCTGAACAGCCCCAACTTCCTCAGCCTGTCTCTGTAAGGGAAGTGCTCCACTGTTCTTACCAACTTTGTGGCTCTCCTCTGGACTTGCAGCAGCAGTTCTGTGTCCTTATGCTGGGGGCACTGGAACTGTGCTCAGCAGTTCAGGGGGGGTTTGCAAGACAGATTTCACGGAGAGAATCGCCTCCTTCAACTTGCTGGCCATGCTGCTTTTGGTGCAGCCCAGGATTTGGGATCACTGTTGGATATTACAGGATTATTGTTGTATTTCCCTCTGTCTAACACCACTCCTTATCTATACGTGTGAACCTGAAGGAGGGGAAATTATGGTCTGTACTCAAGTCCTGTGTGATCTAGGAAATACTACTACTGTTTACCTTTAAGTGCTTTATTAATTGTGCTAAAGATGATTATGTATTGGCATGGAATTCAGCATTATGCCTGAATATTATCTTGTGATTCACCAGTTATGCAAAACACAGGGATTTAAAACCTGTGTCTTTAAAAGAAAAATGAATGAAGTTACTAAAATATAGATGTGCCAGTTCTTTAGAAATAATGTAATAATTATAACTTTTGAAGTGATAGGTGTTCTAATATGCTGTATGGAGAGAAAAGTGGAAAAGTGGAATTAAATCTTATTATATTCACCTTTTCTGAGGACAAGTGTAATTCAGTGAAATATACAGAAGTCTTTGCTACTTTTATAATAATAATAATAAGACCTGAAATATTTTGGTAATAACAAAAGCATATGTTTCAAAATAACTTAATTTTAGTATAGGTTGCATGTCTATTTAGAGTGCAGAGGCATCCTGAAAAAGTTGTTGAGAGGGGAATGTAGTTCATTATCAGTCTCTGTAGCTTGAAAAGATTATTTGGGAAACTTTAAAGAATTTTCTGGAAATCTCTTCAACATTTTTTCTAGGTTTCAATTTCAAGAGCCTAAAGAGCAAAGTTCAGATATGTGCAGAAAATGAGAGATAAGTCAATGAAAACTGGAAATCTTGTAGGTGTTTCTTTTTTTTTTCCTAGAAAGCTCTATGGCAACAGTAAGAACATACGTTTGATTTGTATGCTTGTAACATTTGGAGAGTGTGATATCATGAAAATTTAAATACATAGCATCTTCAACCACAAGACTTTGTCATGTGCTTGTCAGGATTTTAGGTTTTAATGTTGACAGGAAATGCTGAAGTTGTGTACTGCCTGCATAAATATGGGGAAAGATGGTAGAAAAGTGCTGAGAAGATAAATGTAGACTTACTTTTGTCACAGTTAGGTTTTGAGTTGTGGGGTTTTTTGTTAGAAAGTCTGTAGGGCAGAAAACAAGGTCTCTACTGTCTCTGACTTGCTTTACAAAATGCAGGTTGTAGCTCTTAACTGATTTCAGTTTACCAGAAGATATTGTAGTCTGTTAAACTGAAACTAGGCATTTGTAGATGCCTTAGTCTAAATGACTTCATGCTCTCTGTTCCCCTGTACTTTCCCAAATGTGCATATTTAACTCATTATCTAAATATTTTTTAAATTATTTTCAGAATTTAATTTGGGATTAAATTTTTTCTTTTTGGTAATGTGTTACAGAAACACAAATGAGTTACACAAAGAAGATGTGAACTTCTGTCAGAATTCTGCTTTCACAGTTTTTGTTTCTTTCTTTAAAGTGAGAAAGAACCCAGCATCTTCTGGACCAGAAGCTGTAGTCACTGGCTTTTTACTCCTGACAGATGAAGCACATCCTGTCATCTGAATAGTTCCTTTTCACCAATGATTTTTTCAACTCTTCACTGTCCACTTCCTCACTTAAATAAGTTCAGTTCAGTCTTGATTTATGACAAACTGTATTCTGCCACTGATAAAGCTGTGGTATGTCTTCTCAAGCAATGAAATGGAGCACAGGAAAATTACAGTATTTGCCAGATTTCAGACTTAAGTTAATGTTCAGCAGTGCTAGGAAGTTCAGGTTTCTTAGCTTTCCAGTTCTCTTTTGCTTTCAGTTTAACACAAATCCTGAAATTTGAGGGCTTTTGTCATCATATGTGTTTTTATAAGCCTTGAAAGTTTCTGTGTGAGAGACATCAAGTTCAGAAATGGGGTTTCTTCTCATAAGCTAAGTGCATCTAACAAGTCTAACAGATCTTTAAATGGTCAATGCCATCAACTGGAAAGTAGCTGGAATTGGTTTTCTGCTGGTGGCTTCCTGTAGTAGTACATGAGTACATGCTCAGGCACAAGCTCCACAACCAATGGAAAAAGACTGTTCCGCTTACATAACCTCAATATCATGATGGCAAAGTACTATTTCTTTCATGAAGACTACTGAGGATGAGAGTTGAAATTGAGTGCCACCTGTTTATCCAGTCATAGAATCATAGAATGGCCTGAGTTGGAAGGGATCTTAAAGATGATCTAGTTCCAGCACACTGCCTTAGGCAGGAAAACCTTCCACTAGACCAGGTTGCTCAGAGCTCCATCCAAGCTGGCCTTGAACACTTGCAGGGATGGGGCATCCACAACTTGTTTGAGCAGCCTGTGCCAGTGCCTCACCACCTTCACAATAAAGAGTTTATCCTTTGCTGGGGTCAGTGATAAGCAGTGCATTGCACTCCTTCATGAAGAATGGGTAGGAAATAATTGAGACATCTGAGTTTGGCAGTTGTTTGAGGTACCTTCATGTGTTGTTCCATAGCTAATCAGTCCTCTAGTATCTGATCAACTTTTTGGTGTTTTGCTTATTCTAAGTATTGAAGCTCAGTTGTGAAAATCACGTTGCTGCTCAAAACTGATGTCTGGTTGACTCCTTAGTTGATATGACACTTAAAGAAGATAGATTTCAGGTTCACTGTGACTGATTTTCAAGGTGCACAAACACTAGATTTTGCTAACAAGAGTAACAAATTTTAAATGTAGATCCTGGAAGTTACAGGTTCTACAGGCAAGTATGGAATGTCAGCTCTGAGGATTACAGAATGAAAATTTGATGGCAGCTAGATATTTTTATGTTTAGGATTTGTTTTCTCACTGAACTTGATTTGGAACACATGACTTTTGAAGCTTCTTCATGTGAAAGACTTTATATACTTCCGCATTTTCTAGGACATATGCAGAGCTGTTTCAGCTTTCACGGAATGCTTCAAAACATTTTTCAAGTATAAAAATTTCTGATTCACTGTTTTTTACTTGCTTCATTTTCCTTAGCAAGGAAGATTTTTTGTCTTCACCTACGTCTTCTTATTTTTAAGTGAAACGATACATTTTTCCGTATTATAAGGTAAGAGTAAGCAACTGTTTTGGAGATATACCAGACCTTCAAAATCTCTACTTGGTTTCCAAATGTCTCTATTTTTTTTTTATGGCTGATACTGCAAAAATGTTACACTCCCTTGTCATGTGTATATGCAGAAGTGTTTGCATAAATAGGTAAAAATTAGAAAAGAGATTGCAGGTCTTTGAATACTGGTGTTTCATTGTATTTCAGCAGTCATCAGCAGTTATTTAATATTGAAAACTGGTTTAGTTGCTGGCATCGTGAATTGTGTAGAGGACTTAATGTGTCCATATGGACTTTCTAAAATGTTATTAGCAGTTTCTAGAATTAAAATTAATTAGGATTTATTGCCTACAAGGAAATGCACTAATTTGGGTTCAGAGTGAAAGTGTCTTTTGATGGACAATAAAGGTCAAAGTTCATAATTTTTCATAGTCTTTATGATCAGCATAATGGTACTATTTCAGTATAACTGGTATGTATTTAAAAAAAACACTGATGAAGAGTCAATATACTAAATAGCTCTTATTATGGAATGGCAAATTACTGAGAGTAAAATTCCAATTACTTAGCTAAAAGAGCTTTTCAAGATAGTCTTCCTTTGCCAGGTTGTCACATTTAACAAGCTGAACTAAATCCAGTGCATTAATCAGCTCTTCCAATTTATTACTTGACTAAGAAGATTAGGGCAATTAATATGTGTTTAATTAGAGTCCCTTGCAGATATGGTAAAATACATGCAGTCTATAATTGCTGACTTCTTACTCAGTTTTAATTTTTGGTAGTCTTAATTACCTGCACTTTTTTGAAAATTTAATTATTCATTGAAACTAGCAAAGTTTAAATTTATGATGTCTGACAAAAAAAGGGGCAAAAGCCAATTATTTCAGATAGTATTTGTTGAAATTAAAATAGTAGGGATGTAGCATCACAATAGTTTTATTTTTTTGTTGTATGGCATACTATTTTTTTTTTCTTTGTGAGGGAATGAATGGTTGGGGAAAGATAGGGCAAAGGCCATATATTAATTAGGAAGTAGGCAAACTNCTTCAAGATAATAATTTTTGAGAAATTACTGTTAAAAAACTGTAAACTTCTTACATTTAATACAATTATGTTAATAATTGGAACACTTAAATTCTGATCTGCAAAGGAGAAGGGAACAGCTTTTTATAGAAATTTTATTTTTCTCTACCTGAATCACATAGTAATGCTGTTTTTGTTATCTTTGGCATGTGGAGTTTCTTTAACACGTAAAAATTGAGAGATAGTTGAGATTGGGCGATGGGAAGCATGATTCTGTTACATGATTATTTTTGACCTCTACAGTACTTTTGATTCTGCACTGAGAAGTTGTGTTTTTTGAGGAAAAATATCATTATCCTAGGCCCTAGGTTCCAAAAACTTTGGTTTTAGTCACTGTTTCCAAATTGTAGTGTATCACCTGGAGGAAGAATAATACACACGTCTTTGTCTATTCCATGTTAACTTTCCTGGCCTTTCCTTTCCTGTTACTTTTCCCAGTAAAATGACACCCTTAGTTGCTGGTGCATCTCTGGGCTGTGGGGCTCCAGTGTATTTCTTGCTGGAACAATGTGTTTGTTAATAATAGAAGGTCACAGCAGGAAGACGCCTGCAGGCTGTTCTATTCAGCATTGTTAACCAAAGTAGCTTAATATCCCTCTCTCCTAGATACCCTGTGTTTCTTTAAAGAATGTTTTTATTGGATATTTTCTAAATGTTACAGATTTTGGAAATGGATTGTTTCTTGAAGTTATTTTTGAGAAAGCGTCCTCTGCCCCCTTCCCCCCAAAACCAAATAAAATATTACAGAATGTAGGAGACATCAGTATATCGTCTTTTAAAAATACCACTTTACTTGCTCTGAATAACTGAAAGCTCCTTTTGTTGTAAAAGGCTTTCTTTTGAAGGAAATTATATTCAGGGGAGAGGGTTTAATATAGTGGGTATACCTCAGTTAGTTAGGTGTGTTCTCAGTAGAAGTTCCTGCACTTTTTGTTTGTGGATCGTAGTAAACTAATAAAAGTTCAGACTTTGGTTCCTCTAGTGTGTTTCAGTGTTAGTAACCATATAGGAAGTTATGATCTCAACACATAAGTGCAGGCACAGGTACAAATGATAAGTAAATCACAAAAATCATTAGTTAAAATCCTACTGTTATAATATTGGTGTTAACCTAGACTTTAGTCGTAATAGGCTTTATGGGAGGATCTTATGGCTGCTGTGAGGTGAGGAAATTATGTTTAAAGTCTTGGAAAGATGGATGTCATTTATAAGACTAGTCAAAGACCGAATCACCAGCAATTCAAATGTAACTAGAAATTTACCTGTTGAAATACTGCTGTGAGTTTTTATTTTGCATGGGTTAATAGAAATTAGCAGTCATGTAAGTAGCTGTTCTAAAGGTTTGTTTTGAGAGGTACAATTTAGGATAAGCTTACTCTTCGTGTGTGTGGAGTTGATCACAAAAAAATACAAAAGAATGATTCAGTGGAAGAGTCTCTTCTGTGTCCTTACAAGATGTACTTTTGATGTTGTGGTTTTTTTGGGTTGTTTTTTTTTTTATCTCAGGACTTCTCTGCAGTCAGAGATATTACACAGTCATCATTTCTACTTACATGCAACTTGCCTAGTGAGCTCAACATGATCAGTGCTTTTTCAGTACTCAACAGTTTAGGTGTTTGTTAATCTCTAGTTTTGGAATTTGTTTTCTATTTTTTCATTCTGTCATATGTGTATAATTCCTATTACACAATATCTTTGACTGCAATCAGAAATACAGTCTAGGTTTGTGCTTTGTTCCCCAAGCTGCTGCTCTTAGCTCACAATGCTCCACTTGGTGTATGGCATTTCTGTCAGGAGTGTTGGTTGTGCAGCTTTACAGTGCCTGATGTGTGCCTCAGTGCAATCCAGGTACTGTGCTTCCATGGACTTTTCATACCTACCAGTTCAGTACATACTGGTTCAGTAGAGCAGCTTTTACTGTGCTACATCAAAGCATTTGCACACTCCATGAAATAGCAGAACTTTTGTTACTGATTTCTCTGCAGCATTTGCAGTTAATGCAAAACTTTCTCCAACATGACAGTTTTCATTTCAACAGTTTCTTTGGCGTCTTTTCTTCTAAGAAAATGTTCCATTTTCTTAGCATTTTGAGAATTTCTTGTTAGTTAATTGACAAATAGTGAGGTAACAAAGTAAGTAGTTGTCAATGCAGTGTTTTTATGAAGAGTAGCTGCAAGTTTTTCAAAATTATGTCCTTTGGCTGATTTACAATGACTAGCTTGAGACAAGCAGGGAAAGTAGTTGCCTATCCATTGAGATGCCTGAATTCTACAGTGTTAATTTCTGTACAATTACCAAATTGTAGGTTCCTAAACCGGGAGAAGAATTTTCAGTACCTGTTACTGAGTAAATAGGCATTATTCTTGCTTTTCTGACAGAGCTGGGGGGGGGGCACAATCATAATTGCTTTGAGTGCTTTCTGTTTAAATGGGAAAGAAATCAGTTGAGAAGTTAAAAATGAGCTAGTCGCTTTTCACTGTAGGCAAGAAATATTGTGATCAGTGTTGCAGAATTTAAAAAATAGAGAACTTTGAAACACTGAGAAGGTTATTAGGTATAAAATAACTTTAATAAAAACACATCTGTTTAAAAGCCTTTTGTGCTCAATGTCTTAGCTAGTTTCTTCTGTATTTAGAAATTGACTGAAACAGGGAGCTAAATATTTTAGGAAGT
>VWYI01004474.1:0-21612 GCA_013399455.1 Anthoscopus minutus | reverse complement strand
TTGTTTTGCTTTGTTTTGTTTTATTTCTTTTCATTTAAGTATTATTAGATAACTCCAGAATTCCAGTATATCTACTTTATGATAGCAAAAACTAATTGAAACCTTCTAAATGCTATTAAAAGGCAGTAGTATTTAATTCTACTGACAATTTTCTTTGTAGAGTTTAATTTAAAATTTTCGGAGCAAGTACTGGTACTGATGAGTAGTGACAAAAAAAATGCTATTTAGAAAGTTTAACCATTCAGCAGTATTATTATGTAGAAAATTTCAGGGTTCAGGAAAAAAAACCACTTTAAAATGTTTGCTTTTATTAATATTTTGTAATGCAGTTGTTTTCATCACTTGGAGCTGTAAAAGGTGATTTTTTTCCAAATTTTATTAACAGTTGAAGTGATTGAATCATATGGAATAATTTTGTCAAGCAGTGTGTATTGAACTTTCTATGAAAAATGTTTTTTCAGGAGACTGCAAAATATAAGATATTGCATAGGATTACAAGATATCAACAAGAATTTACAGTTATGTTGAGACTAAGGCATTGGTAACAGGATTATGGAGTTGTGTGGCAGGCTCAGAGGCAGTACAGACAAAAATTTCGGACTAAGAAGGTTGTACAGAGGTTGCTGAATTTCTGGTTGGAAGGAAGGACAGGATAGTAACTTTTCATTAACTTGAGTTCCTTCATAATAAGCTTTTCAGCTGAACATAAAATTTATCTTATTGCCTAATTGAAGTTAGGGTGGGGTTTTTGTTTTGAGATTTTTATGTTTGATTTTGTGGTGGTTTAGCATCAGCTGGAAATTAAACTCATCGACCAAGAAGAACTGGAGAGTAACCAGCCCAGTTATGCAAAGTTTTACCAGTTGACCTGGTCGTTAAATATGACTTTGGGGGTTGCTGACCACAGGGACCACCAAAGAGACCTTCAGGACATCAGAATGCATGCATGAAGAAGAGGGAATTTGTCTTTATTATTTCAGGGAAATTATTGCCATATTTATGTTTATTACAGGAAAATCAATGTAAAATACAGTATATAAACAGGATCCTTTTCTGTACTTAGCATAAATGATTATTTTGGAGAAGATATCCCCTCATCCATCCAACCAAATAAAGAATGCCTGCTTCTTAACACTACATTGGTGTTTAGGAGTTTTACCAATTTTTTTGGTCGTAATGCAGTGTCAATGTTCCAACATATCATCTCAGACTGCATGACTATGTCAATTTAATACTTTCTAAGTTGAAAGACATGACTTCATCATTAAAAGATTTTTAAGCATTTATCTTCTGGAGCACTTTCTAATGTTCTCCTGTCTCAGTCTGTGTCATAGATTTCTATAGGCTTAAATATCTCGTAAAGAGTTGTCTCCTTTTGGTTTGAAACTGGCATTTTTATTTGATGTTTCACATTTATTTGCCTGGGAAAACAACACTGCTATTCATGACCTTACAGGGTTTTGTCATATTTTATACTCATTGCTTTTCTGCCTCAAGGAAAAGAATCCCAGACTACTTCAGGAAATTGGAACCTGATAATCTTTACGATTTCTTCCAGCTCAAGTCATTCTATGATTCTATGATTCCATGAACTGCTATTACATAGTCCTATTAAGTCTGTTAAGTATTTTCTTTTTGAAGTCCTATAGAAAAGTCCTATAAGAAGATGCCAACCAAACTCCAAACAGGGTTTGACTGTTCAGCTACTATAGAACAGTAGTAGAGGCGCTACTGATATACACTTAGATCTTTTAGTACTGGTGTACTGCCAGCTGCTCCTCTCTACAAGGGAATCCTCATGGTCTTTCAGCTCTGATACACACACATTGCTTTTTCTTATCAACTTATTTCTGCAGCAGCTATGCTCTTTAAAAGAATGGGACTGCAGTCTGTGTCCCAAAGCCTGGCTTTTGCTGCTTTTGCAGTAGATAGGAGTGTCTGAAGTGACAGCACCAGCCTGCTCCCTACTGTGATCCTTAAGGCAGCTGTAATTCCCCCTCGACCACGGGAAAATGAAGTCCCTCCANCATACATACCTCAAAATACAGTTTATGATTCATGAGCCCCTTGACTGATTCTTCTGGTAGATGCAGTATTTTTTGGAAATCTGTTTGGGTCTTTTCATTATTGTTGCCATGCACACTTTTTCTGAAGCTAACATTTTGTTCTGGTTTTTCATTTTTTTAAGAGTTACTTGTGTGTTACCATGGAAACAAAAGTCTGCCCCAGTTATACTGCATGATCATTCTGTTGGGCTGGATACAGGGGCCTCCAAATCTGGCTCAAAGGACAAGACTATTCCTTACACATGATGGGATTTACACCAAGGTTTCTTACAAGGGTGCTATAACCCTTGGAAATGTACCCACTTAACCACACAGACTTTTGGTGACCTTTCTCTTGAAGCATCTACTCAACACCACAGACATTTCAGGGCTTTTTCCGTAGCTTGGAAAAGTGAAGGAACATGAATTTTCCCTGCACTTTAGTTAATTAGTGTCTCTTCACAATTAAACCTTAATTATTTATCCAGTTAATTCCTATTACATAGTGTTTCATCTACTTTATACCTGTTTTTATATCTATTTTACTCCATTTCTAAAGCTTTATAGATGTGTATATATACACACAAGATATCACCGATATGCCCATATGTAATAAAACTAGTTGTTTTATGTATAAAACAGAATGTTTTGAAATATTTTTTATTTTTATTGTCTATAAATGCCTACTTTTTTATATCTGAGCACTTCTTTGTCAAAAGGAAGCAGACAACAGAAGGAAGGGCTGCCTGAGGGCATATGAGTGTAACAGCATAAAGAACTGAAAGGTAATTTCTCTACAACTATATTTATTAGCAGATACAAAAAGCTATTGGTATTTCTGCATGTGTGCTGAAGTATATCCCAATAACAATCCATGTTATTGAGACTACATACAGAAATGAGTTTTTTTAGTAGATCTGTTTTAAACAGTATAGTTCATTTTACTAGTATATGAAGATTTAATTTCTAAGCCACTGCCACAGCAAAGCACCTATTTAAATATTTGAAATATTTGGATCTCAGCAAATGTCCATGGGAATTGATTTATCCATGGTCCTAGTGTTTTGCATTTAAATAAAACTTTGAATAAGTAATAACTTAAGGAAGAATTGAAATATTGGACCATTTTTTGCATTAAAAACCCCCCCTAGAGTATGACTATTACACTGTGTTCTGCCACTGTTTTTCCAGACTAGATTAGAAAGATATCCCAACTACCACAATTTCATGTCTCAGGCTGCAATACTCAGTATGAAAATCATTTGCATCAGTAATCATTGCCATTCTTAAAGCATTTGCTTCTAAGCATGAACATAAATCTTTTTTGAAATGCTTTAAATCTCTTAGGCTGCAATTGCTGCATTCTGAAGCATAAAATATTTCTCTCTTGGGAATATGTTTTACTTGACCTCTATTCTGTATTTTGCTGCTTTTAATAGTAAATTGCACCCTTTAGAGTTACTTATTAGAAAGAGGTTATTTCCTGGTTACTTAGGCACGATGATTTTCTTCTAGCTTCGTGCATCAAGTAATGGCTACATGTTTTTTTAAAAGCTTTTAACACACATGCTTCAGAGACTAGTAAGACCTCCTACAGGTCTTTTTAATCAAAACTGGCTTGATGACAGTTGGGTTCTGGAAAAGAAGCACTACTTTTACCACTGTACATTTAAGAAAATCTCCCCCCTTCCTCCTTAATATCTTGGACGCTAACAATAACATTCTAATTAGTAAAAACCCTACTGGAATTAGTATTATATTACATATACAAATGTGCTTTACGCAAAGGTAAGGAACTAAAGGCTTCAGAGGATGTTGCCTATTCAACTGGCTTATTTACTTGAAAATTAGTATTTGTATTTAGTAAAAAAAAATAGTATTTGTGAAACAGACAAAGCATCCTAAAAGGCTTCTTTTTTTTTTTTTTTTAAGGCAGAAGAAAAATAGTGACATTTCTGAAGCAGGATGAACCATTACAGTGCATCATACACCATAAAATGTGTTTCGTTTCTCAGTGGAATTCTCTCTGTTTCCAAGATATAAAGTAGAAGATAAGCTTCAGTATCTGTGCTTTAAACACTTAACTTATCCTTTATGTAACATCTAGATGATCCAAAGATCCTATGTAAAGAACACTGGCTACAGCCAAAGTAGAGACCCATAGGTCTTCAGAGGATTTTTCAAATCAGGTAAATGAGATAAATCCTTTTATTTTGACTGCACAGGGAACTAACATAGAATAAACCAATGATAGATCTAGCAGCTTAGAAATGGCCAGTAGCTACCCAAGAGATAACATTAAATAATAACATTAAATAAATAGCTTTATCAACAGGTGGATTATTCAAAAGCATGTAGCTAACCCCTTCTTTGCACTTGAGGACTCAGAATACCTGATTTTCCAGTGATGATAACTGTAAAGCAAAAGGAACTTCCTCTTCCATAACCTTCTGTTTATTGTATTCATCACAGATGAGGCAAGTGTAGATCTACCTTATCCTGAGGGAAATTTGTCTGGCCAAGAAAACAAAGTTCACAGAATCACAAACAATTTGCGTGGGAAGGGGAGCTTGAAGATCATCCATCTCAAAACCCCCTGCCTTGGGCAGAAACATCATCAATTAGTCAAAGTTTCTCAGAGGTCCATCCAGCTGGCCTTGAAAACCTCCAGGGAAGGGGCATCCACAAATTTCCTGGACAAGCTGTTCCAGTGCCTCGCTCACTGGAAGTTAAGTAACAAGGCACATAACAGTTTACAGGAAGTTCTCTTTCATTCTTCCTACTACCTCTGTCTTACTGTGCAGCAACAAGGCTTCAGAGCCAAAATGGGGCCAAAAATGCATGGAATTGAATGAGAAAGAGAACTTGAATATGGAGCTCCTAATATAGAAGACATCTATGGGAGAATTTCTCCCTAGAAGCTATGTCTTTAAAACTAAATTACACAATATTTAGGGACATTCCCAAGCATCAGAACACAATATTTTATACTAGAAAAGTGCTAGGAAATTCCCTGGGGTGATTTTAGCATATGCCAACTAGCAGTCTCACACAGGAGTCTGGACACTCCTGAGGCACTAGAATTGTCTAGGAACCATTCCAGAATTTCTGCATAAAGACAGCCAGCTCTGAACACTTAGTTTGTATGATTGATTCTCACTACTTGTTGGCACCTGGCCCCAATGCCCAGATGCATTCACAAGCATACATAGTTTACTAGTTTATAACAATAGCATAAAGTATTCTTTAGTAAGTATTCTCCCAATAGTCACAATGTTCTTCATCCTAATGTTAAAAAGTAAAAATAAAAAAGAAGAACAGAGAATCCTCCCTGTCTTTTGTAGCTATTTCATTCTCATGGGGGCATATAATTAAGTTTTTCTGTTTATTCTCTTCCTCTGGTCCCATGAGTGTTGAATTGAATGGAGAGAGAAATGCAAGCAGCTAAAATAAGTCGGCCATCTACTTTATCTGATCTGTCTTTTAGAGATGAAAAAAAGAAATCTAAGTCTAGGGTTTTAAGAGTGCTTGATGCCATTAATCAGTTGTCTTCTGAAATAATTTACAACTTCTCTTTTATGACATTCAAGGTTTCAGTTAGAATGCTCTCCTTTTGGAACATTTCCTCTGCCGACCTACATTTTTGTTAGAAAGGTTTGCCCTTACTTATTTGTATATAACAAGGTCTCATTCAGATCTTAACTAAGTGAATCTTGAATTGATAGAAATCAAATTAACCACAGGAAAGTTACACTACAAATTTTGTCGATGACATATAGCAGAGATACCTAATAGATTACAGGGCTTTAAATCCAAATTATTCATAATTAAATCCATGGAATCATAGAATAGTTTGAGTTTGAAGAGACCTTAAAAACATCTAGTTCCAACCTGGCCTTGAATACTCTGAGAGATGAGACATCTACAAGTTCTTTGAGGAACCTCTGCCAGAGTTTCCCCACCCTCATGGTAAGGAATATCCTTGTAGTATCTAACCACTTTAGAGTGGTTAAAAGGTTAAAAGGTTTAAAGACATTACCCCTTATCCTATCAACACATGCCCTTGTAAAAATTCCCTCTCCAGCTTTCTTGTAGTCCTTCTTTAGGTATTTTAAAGCATTAGACATCTGTATGGATTCATATTTTATGTAGTACTTAATCTTATATTTTAATTATGTTTGGTCTTTTTTTTTTTTTGCATGCTGTTCTAATCATATTACATGTTAATATTTAATTTTGTTTTATCAGTTGCCTATTAGGGTGGTGTCAAAGACTTCACATTCAGTATCTTGTAATCTCTGACTTCTACTCTGTTACACTGATTCTTTCCTCTCCTTCTCAAAATAAATTCAACATTTTATCTTCTGTGAAAATCGCCATAGGTAATCATGTTCAAAATACTGTTTTGAAAAGCAGCTTAATATTATGCAGGTCTTTACCTTTTTCTATTCAAACTTTTAGGAACTCTGTATTTTTCCATCAGTAGTAATAAAGCTCAACCTCTGGAAATACATTGTTCTTTACTCATATAAAAAACACATTGAAGTTTATAAGAGTTTTTAAGCTATAAAAGCAAGTCTAAAAAAACCCAGTAACATAAAGCCAATAAAAAACCCAATACATAACCATTTTTTTCTTACTTTTCCCCAAATGATGTGGTGGAAATGATAAAAAGTTCCAGTTTCTATCACATAAAGAAAACTCACCCATTCTCTGTGTTTTCATGTGAATTCCATGTGAATGTGATTTTCTAATTTGACTGAGAGAACATACATAATTTAAACACTTCTAAAGGAAAATATGCTACTATTACTTTTCTGGGATTGTTGTCAAAGGAAGAATGTCTTTTAATGATCTATTTAATTATCAGATAATGACCTAGTTGCCTAAATGTCTCCTGTATGATTTAAATTCAAGAGTTGCTAAATAATTTTTTTTTATGTTTGCCTTGAATTTCTATTTTAAAAATAAATATTTTATTATTATTAAATTATTAGTTAATTTCTCTCACTGGGCAACCTAATATTTGACCAATCTTGAATTTACAAGCAAGTTGCAACGGTTTTTTACAAGTGTTATAATCTTGGGTTGGAGCAATGGTCTTTGTAGTCTTATCTGTGTCCATGTTCAATGTTTCTTCTTTCTCCAAAGTCACAAAAGCTTGTAATCTACTTTGGTGTATAATAAAATATCATGAGAGAGATTGCTGGTAATCAGCTTGTGCCCTAAAGCATGAAGATTGATGGCCCTTGTAAATGTTTTTTCCCCTGAGTTAGTGTAACCACAGATGTTATTTGCTATTATTTGCTACCACAATTATTTATGGACCATGCTTCCAGCCACAAGTCTACAATTTTTGAATAAGATTATTCACTTCATCCTACCCCATATACTTGGAGCTGTTAGGAAATCTCACTTTTTGATTCTTAAGCAGAAAGTCAACATATGAAGATCACACTGTTGCAACAGAATTTTTCTCTGTGTGTTTTATTTAGGTGTGTGAGATCTTTCTGACCAAATAACTCTCAAGAGCTTTCAACTTTGTATCATATAACATGCCAAACATTTTCTGATAGGTTTCTTCTTAGTTCACCATTATCTCACAGTTTCTTAAGATTTGCAGTGTGATATTTATGTCACAGTGTCCTCTGAAGAATGAAGAGTGATACCTTACCCATGTTGCATTTCAGTGGGGATTAACAAATTTTGACACTTTTCCATTTTGAATTGATACTGAAAATTTGAAACACACTAAATATTAAATGAGAGACAGATATGGAAGCTTTCTTATGAATAAACAGTTTTAGCCATTTCAATTGTTTAATGAAAAGTCCTTCTCACAAAAGAAAATTTGTGGTTCTAAAGCACCAAATAACATGTAAAGAAATAAATTTAGAGAAAACAAAATATGAGTTATAAACTTAGGTGTGTAATAGCCTACATGTTTTAAATGGTCTGAATGCCTGTAACTCTAGATATTTTACTTTCAATTAGGTATAGTTTCTGCCCTGAAGCAATGGCTTTTTATCTAAAAAGACTAGGAGAGTCTTTTTAGAGTTAAAACGAGTTAAAACGAAACTATCTTAAGAGCTATTAGAGGAGTTGTCCAAGGTCAGTCTTGGAGCAGCTGAGATAAAAATAGAAATCAAGTATCCTGAATCGAACTCGTGTCCTAGTGTTCTTATCAAAGAGTACAGAGAATACCAAATATTTCTAACATAAATCAAAGACTCCAAAAATATTTTAAAACCATGGAAATTGATGAATATTTTTAATTCATTGTATTTATTTCATCCAGTGAGTATTTAAGTTAATATTGATCCTTCTACATTCCTACATGAAGCACACATGGAAATATGCCAACAAATGTCAGATTTATGAGAGTTTTTTCTTTTGTACAGATGCCTGATTCAGGTTTTGTTTAATCCTTTCAAGGTCAAAAATCCTCCAGAGACTTAGAAATCTAGCGAGCTATATTTTATTACTTCTAATATTCCTTCAGCCCTTTATTTAGATAATTACCAAAAGCATAAAGAATTTATGTTTCTCACTGAAAAATATTGGCTCAAAAAGCTAGCACTGAAACGTCTTGTATCTGTATCAATATTGTATTACCAGCTACTGTGCTACACTATTAATAATAGTAACCAATTTATTACCACTTTAATTTTATGTCATTAACTTCTATGAAACAAGTACAGCTAATACAGGACGTGATAAGAAAACCATCTCAGCAAACTATCAAGCACTCTGCATAAAGTGATCTAAGGAGTAGAATCAATCTACAGAAATATGTGTGTATAACACATTTCCATTCCCTCAAGCAGAACTACAGCCATGTCAATAAATGCTTGTGGGGCAAATCCTGTCCCTGCAGAAACCAAAGGCAAAACTCCCATGGGTCTTGTCGTGGGTGCTGAATATCTGGATCAATATGCATTTCCTTTCCAGACACATTTTCTCATAAATTAGAATTCTGATATCAATAGATAACAAATATATCAATAGTGCCTGATACTGATTTTTTTCTACATTCATATGTAGAATGAAGAACAGAAAAGATTTCATTATCAAATGTAATGTTTTTAAGCATAAAATTACTATTACCGATTAAGAATTACCGATTAATCAATTATTTTCAGAATTTTTTTAGTTGGATGATCTACTTTTCTCATAATACATAAAATAATTTTGAAACTTTTTCAGAGCTGTCTTTTGCTGGCAATTATTTGTCATCTGCTCTTTCAAATAACAGTCACACCAATAGAAATGAAAACATTTTTTCCACAGAAAAGAATTTGAGGACCAGCTAATTAGTAGGAAAGAAACTGAGATCAAAAGAAAAAAAAAAATCTGTCATTCTAAATCCAGGTTTCTGTTCTGTTATGTCCTGAGAACAAAAAAAAAAATCCCCTAGAAAGGATAGTCATTCAAAACTATGAAACACTTATTGGGAGGAAATTTTTAATAAATTTTTAGCTTCGAGAGGATATATTTGAGGAGAGAAGTGATGGGTTTTTATAAAACTGAATGCTATGAACAAAATTAGTTGGGAAAGGTTTGCATTTTCTCATAACACAGTATCAAATAAAAAAGTAATAGGACAATTTTATGCATAAATTTGACCACGCATGTAAGTCTCCTGCTAGTACTTTATCCAACTGTGAATACTATTACAGGAGGGAACCTGGAGAGCCTCTTTTAATCATAGCCTACTAGCATGTGTGCAAGAAACAGATAAAGAAGAATATAAGAGAACTGACTTCTCTTCATTTGATTTCCGGTCCCTATCACAAAGTGAACACACGACAGCAATGTATAAGCAGCTGTATTAAAAGTTGAAAAGACTTCTTTATAGAACAAGAATTGAACCAGAGATGACTTGTGACCCTAGAGCACAGTTTATTCCAGACAGTCCTGTCAGTGTAAAGTGCTGTTCCCTGCTCTGTTAACTTGATAGAGTTAATTGAGCCCAGAGAGAACGAATTCAAGGTTTTTACTTGCCAACATTCCACTGTTAAAGCCCAATGCATGACAAGGAAATTTTTATTTAAGTGAGGTGTTGATGAGAAAACAATCAAGAACCCTCTCTGGTAGCTCAGCTATCAGGAATTTTATGTATGTACCATAATTTATGCACATGCATAAATTTATGTTACTAGACTTTAATCCTTTAGCCTTTTCAAAAACATAAGAAACATTTTTATAATTTCAGAAAAACAAAAAGAGAAAACAAAACAAAAAACCAAAACCAAACAAACAAAAAAGCAAACAAAAAAACCTCTTTTCCCCTGAACCACCAATAACAAAAGGACAAATTTCAGTCCAACCCACCACCCCCTACACCCTCCCATGTGAGAGTTTTCTTTTCTTTCAAATGTCAGGGCCCTAAACTGTGCTACCATTTTGCACACAAGAAGATTCAAAGAAAGTTTAATCTGTTTATAAAAAGAATTATCAAGTATATTCATTGCTAATCTCCAATTAATTTTAATCACAGTATTTAAAAATGAGAATTTGTTAGCAGAAACCACGATCTAATTTTGTGCTGGAAACTCTTCAAGATGCTTAGGAAGCAACAGGAAAAAAGTAATTTAAATAGTGCACTAAAATTTTATGTATTTTATACAGGACTACAATGACAATATGTTCTCTTTAAAGTTCTAAACTTTTACTTGTTAGAAAACTAATCTGCAGATCTGTTCATTTAAAGAAATTTTATATTACTTAAAATTGAACATTTGAGTCTGTGATTTATTTCTTCTACATCATCTACTTCACTGCAGTTATTTTTATGGATCATGAGCTCACCAAAAAGTTAAAAATGCTTCCAATGAATCTGATGAAATAGCACTCAAGGTTCCATACCTTGGCTTCAGGTTGCCTTTATTACTGGTACAGTAATAGAGCGCTAACATTTGTGTTTATGTAACAGCTTTTATGCTAAATCATCATTTCAGTTATTCACAATTCCTCGTTCCTTCAGTTTGAGGATAAGATGCATCAGGAATAAGCCGTCCAAATATTTTTCTGGATTTTATGTGAACAAAAATACATTTAAGGACTGCAAGGCAACTGAAAGAAAGCATCTTCCCCATAGTCCAGTGTGCTGGTTTCACATCATCTGTGTACCACTTTTTTGTGGCAAGCTATAATTAAAAACTATGTAGATTTATAGATGTAGTGAAATAATGGATAATAACAATATGCCTTATGGAAGAGTGCTCTTTGGTGATCTAATGGAAACATCTTTCTTTCCTTAGTACTAGAATGTGAGAATATCTTTCTGTTGTTTGAGGAGTTTTTTTCTGTTCCTCTGGTTGGTTATTTTTATGACAGGTTGTTTATTATTAAAGGATCTCAATGCAACAATTTTTCCATGTAGAACTCCCTGCAGTGTAGCAGAAAATACTGAAAAAGATGGAGTAGCAGGAGCAAGGGATTATCTAGGCCTTCTTGAGATGAGACTCATAGTTCATTTCCCACATACCCATTAGAGCACAGTGTATTTAGGGATGTGATTTTATGACTAGTAAGAGGGAAAAATAGATTAAAAAAAACTTTAAAAAAAAATTAAAAAAAATTTAAAAGATTGTGTGTGAGGATTTTTCCTTCTCAATAGGTATTATTTATAGTTTGGTGAACATCAGAAACTTACATTACTCATAGTGCAGCCCCAGACTGTCACATTTCACTTTACATACTGTTTGGTCTTGCTTGGTTTCACAGGTAGCAGTTAAAACCCTGCCTGTTGTTCTGGTGGCTTTATCTGACTGAGAGTTCTCTGACTTCGTTTTTTTTTTTTTCCCTTTTGCTGAACATCTTTTGTAACACAGATGTCAAAATTATCACCCAGTGAAAAAGACATGTGGCAGGGATGTGGCACAACTGTCAAGGCACAGAGATGTTGTGTAGAGCAGATACACTGTTATCTGCTAAAGCATTAATTGTTCAGGATCCATAGTCTGCTGTCATGGATTTACTGATACACAAGTAACCATACAAATATATTCTAACTGGTTACCTGGGCTAAGCTGCTGAAACACAACATGAAGGTATCTCAGTGCAAATAAAATCTCAGAAGGGAAAATTCATTATCAGGTAAAACTTCCTTTCGGCTACTGAAAATAGTTCCTACTGCCCATCAACCTCACTAGCATGAAACCATTTTAACATATTGCTAGCTCAGTTGGTGGAGCATGAGACGCTTAATCTCAAGGTCGTGGGTTTGAGCCCCACGTTGGGACCCAGTTGACATGGTGTCAGAGCAAAGGGGTGTCTGGCCCAGCAGATAAAAGTCTCCAGCACTCACACCAGGGCTGGGCCAGCCTTGAGCAGAGCTCTGCACCCAAGTGCTGGCTCAGAGCCACGCTCTGCAAACACCCAAACACCGAGGGCAGGAGCAAGGATGAGACAGAGGCCTCTCATGGGATTGCCAAAGAGGTTTATTCTCTCGAAAGTTCTGCCACAAGAGAGCCCAGATCTCAGATTACAGCCACTGATCTATAGGGGAGGAGCAAGGGGAGGGGATGAATGAGCCTGTGAGGGAAACTCAGGGGAGAAGAACAAGGAGGGGTTTACAGAGTATAAACCAATAAAGGATCACAGTGGGAGGGGAAAGGTGACATAAACCAATGAGGGACTGAATAACAGGGGATGGACAGGGACAGGGAACATTCGGGAACAAGGGGCAATTTCCAGAGTGGATTGGCAGCTAGGATAGGAGGGTACACCTGGGATAAACTATTAACATAACAGGGGTAGGGGGGTGGTTTACAACTTTACAATATAAAAAGTAATTAAATCAAATATAGTAACCAAAAAACATGCTGCTGCAAAACTCTCCACTGACTGCTCTTCCCTCGGGAATATTCACCTGCTCCTACAGGTGAATATTCCCAAAGTCCTCCAGAGGCTTCAGGGGTGCTGCCCTCTCCACAGGCTGCATGAAAATGCCAACCCCTCCATGGCTGTCTTCCAGGAGGTGCAGGGGAGCACCTTCTTCTGCTCATTCTTCACTGGCCTTGGTGTCTGCAGGCTTCATTCTCACACTCTTTTTCCTCACTTTACCAGGCAGCATTTTGCTTTTTCGTGAATACTCCTCCACCAAGGGGCCAGCACGCTGATGGCGGGGCTCAGCCATGGCCTACAGTGGATCTGTTTGAGCTGGCTGGAGCAGCCTGAGCCCAGCACAGGGCACACCTGGCCTCTCCTCACCGATGCTGCTGCCCTTGCAGACCCATCCCCACCCAAACATCACCAAACTCGACACGTACAGGCAATACAATATCAAGTGGTCTTTTCTAAGTAATTTTATTTTCACATATTACACAAAACCTACAGTTTTAATTTACTTTATTATTACAAATACTATATTTAACTTTGCTACTTTTAATCTACTATCATTTCATTTTTTAGTAGTTGAATATTTTGACTAGCAGTTACATATTAGGTAGTATTTGATACCCAATATCTTGACGATACAACAAACATGGAAGAAGCGTTGCTGGTAATCAAGAAATAAATGCTTTCTAAAAATAAAATCCGCTTTAATTTTTGAGAATGTACCTTGAGTTTTTTGAAAAGTACTTCACTTTGAGATTATTTTCAAAATCTAAGCAATCTAAAATGCTCTAACAGTAAGACAAAAATTGTAAAACAATTTGAGATTAGGTCTGTGTGAAAGTGGAAACAAACATTTAATTTAAAAGGGTCTACTACAATGTCTATTTTTGTAAATGAAAATAAAGGTTTCATATTGTCATTTGGCATTTTCTCTCTAACTAAATGAAGATGTTTTGACTCAAGCTTCTATTATACATATATATATGGATTAAGAGTGGTATCCATATTTATGTAACATAAATTTTAAAGAAGAGTGCCCATATCCTTGATTTTAATACTGTCAGAAAAATATAATTATGAGGTGACAGAAATTTAATTTATTATGTAAAATATGTTTGCTGAGCTAGACATGGAAAGTTTAAATTCTGCAGCAGAAGTATTCGTTAAGTACCCCATAACTGATGAGTCCTAGTAACAGTAAGGAGATTCTTTATATTTACTAAATCAGAATGCTTGTTTGATTCTGATTTAATGGTTAAGTGATTAATGCATAGCCTATACAATCCATATAGCATACAATGCTTGTTTCCTCAGCTGTGACCCTGCAGTAAAATATAAATGTTGAGTTAATCTATGCAAAAACTCTTGCATGCTGTTAGTGTTTTTAAGAATGAAAGAAAATAGATGCTACTAACCTTCTCTAATTCTGGACTGGTCACCATTCAGATGTGTGCTGTTTGCTTCTCTAGCTCCTGTTGGGGTCTTTTTTTGAAAAGAACTTTTGAACACAGTGAAATGGTAATTACAAACTTGAAGGCAAGCAGTGCTATAGTATACTATGAAATAAACTTAAATGCCATCTTAAAACCCGAATGGAAATTAATCTAATTTTCACTCCAAACTCACAAACATGTCTTCAATGAGTATCTTACTGGTGTCAATACACAGGAGGTAGTCTGAACTCTCACTTCTCATAGCATTGGCTAAGTCAGATAGTTGTCTCACCTCTAAACAACTGAAAGTAAAAGGTGAGATTTTAGCAAGTTTTTCCTTTACATATCTAAGCTATTTGATAGTAGTATTGCTGAAAGGGTATAGCTATATACATATAGATGTCACTAAATAAGAATGACTATGATACAAGGATAGGAACTGAAAAATATATGCTATATTCCCAGGTTTTGCCACGTAAGAGCAAGGGAAAATCTTTAACTTTCTTCATTATATTTTACTATTTTTAGGAGGGGAAGTTCCTCATCTGTGAATTAAGTGTGCTTATATTTTTTTTCAGAGGAGTAGTTTTAAATATATTTTCTCCATTCCGTAACTTTTGACAAAGCCAGTGCCTTTAGACAGTTCTTGTCACTGTATAACAGTATCTGTTTTAAGAACAGATTAAGAGCTGAATGTTTGTGGCGCTTTTAACGTGTCTTATGAAATTTTCAAATTACAGACATCTCATTGTCAAGATTCGTGGTGATAGGAGGGGCTGTCTGGAGTTTTCTCATAATTTTAGCTCCTATGGGCAATGTCTAAGATCATGATGATACAGAATCACGCATATCAAATGATAGCAAGCATTGAAGTTGGAGAAACTGTGATTATGTGCCAGAGGCATGAACTCTAGCTCCACTGTAATTGTCACTGTGATCTACTGAAATGAAAATAAAATGCATTTAATGGTGTTTTTCTCAATTAGCAATATCACTGCACAGTGCTGAGAATATTTAATGACTTCAGCAGAATGACAGCAGGCACAGCTTTATCATGCATAAATGGAAGTGTTGTAATAGGCTCGGACACAAATGTATATAACACAGCTGGGGACTGCTCGATTTGTAACCTTAATTTCTCAGCATTTTCTTACACCACTAGAGCCAAACGAAGCCTTCCCCAGGGATATCATGCAGGTAGTACTTCTAAATGGCATGTTGTCACATATGTCAAGCTCTTCCATGGCTTAAATCTGCCATAGGCTCAACAGCAGATATGACTCAGTGAAACACTGAATTATTTCTTCACTGAAATCCTGCTTGTAATGATTACTTTATTGAGATCTTATGAAAACTTTCTCCTTAATTTTACCCAAAATATCTATGAAATTGTTTAGTTTACTGATTTCTTTCCTGCCAATGACTGAATGAAGACTTTCCAGAAAAGGCTTAAAATAAAATAAGTATTCTGCAGATTTTTCCTTATTGGAATATATTGTTGCCTATCAGTTTTTCATCATAATACTGAACATTATTTCCCTCACCACTAAGATATATATTGAATGATCATAGCTCATTTTCAAAATGTTCAATATCAATATCATCACATCTGATTGTTAGAAGTCACAATGTTAAATTAGATTTTTTTACTGAAATTTGTTACTACAGTATCATTTGTTAAATTCTACTGATTTTTTTCTTTATCCAGCTCTATTTGATATAATCGAGAATATGTGTACTGTAATAGAATCTTGGTTTTCAGTACTTGTAAGAGTAGAAAATCACTCTAAAATGATTATACTTATCTTGATGTTGAACAGGGATTGAGTATGAAAACAAGAAGATATGTATAGCATACGTTTCATGGAAAATAAGCAGCACTGCAAACACAAGTAAGTAATTTTTACAAGAGGAGAGAAAATTTTGTCGTACTTCTCATTTTTCCTTTCAAAATATTTTGATAGTGAACCCATTCTTCTGTCTTTTATGACGACACTTCATGTACAGCCTGATCCAGAGTAACTTCAATATATAAGGATTATATATAATCAGCAAACTGTTTCCTTGTTAAGGTCTGCAATAAAATGGATAATAAATTAGCACAGGTTCATTAACAATTCTTTAACAATTTGTACAGTTCCATAAGATATCCCATCAGATGTGTGGAATGAAAAGAGGTTACACGTTACACTGCCATGTATGTTGGAAAGATGAAATCAGTTTAGAATCATACTCCTGCAGCTGCTGGTTCTAAATAGCCAAAAATAGAAAAGGAACATTTGACACAGATGAATAATCAAGTGGATCTGCTTTTTAACAATGTGCTTTAGGTGCCAAATATCAATATATCTACCACAGCCAGTATGTTTAACTTTTCAGAAAGGAAAAGAGAGACAATTTTAAACTGGCTTAATGAAAGAAACTACTGATAGACTGAGAGTTACAAATTTTAAATAAGTAATTAACAAATGTAAAATCACACAGAAAAGACAGATTCAATTGTCTTAAGAGAACAAAAACATGATGTTAATCATGTTACATTGTTACGGGTTAATTACTGGTAATGTTTCATAAGGCTGAAAGATAATGACCAGCTGAATACTTGACAATCTCAGCACATAAACAGTTTGTCTTACATTGGTCCATAATGTCTGGAACAGATGTTTGCTAGCAAAGAAGCAGTGCTAAAATGTAATGGACTGTAAATATATGTACAGACAATATGTGAGTGCTCATCTCTATAGACACAAAATTTCATTCTGTATGATTTTTGAGGTATTTTTGGGGATGAATAAACAGCTCTTAATAACTGCAAATTTTGTTCTCCTAAAGCCTGTTTTTTATTTACATCTAGCATGATTTTCTTCTGTAAATAACTCCTCTCAAAACAAATTATTTTAATTATGATACTGTCTAACCTTAGTTCATTCATTAAGATGCAAATTAGAAAGTACTACTGAGATATTTTATTAACAGATGTAAATAACACAATAGAAGTGTAGGTGGTTTCTAAGATCTGGCTTTGACTATAAGTTTTCATATGTAATTAAATGGCATTTAACTTTATTTGCAAAAAAATGTTCAAAAAATTTAGAGAATTATCTCAGTGTGCAACATATAAATAAAATCACATTTCAAGAGGAATTATGATAATTTTCCTCTCATAAAATAGTCTGTAACATAATTTTACTAAAAAAATTGCATGAAGGTATAATGCCCAGTTTTCCACTCTGTCATTCTGTCATAGTGTACCATTCACACTGCAGACAGAGCCAGCTGAAAGGAAGAGCTTCCACTGAATGGTTATGTGCAGCATAAATCCTCTATATAAACCTAATTCAAATGACAATTTGACACTAAGATGGCAGGTTTTACACAGAAATTTTAGCTGTTGATGGGTGTTCTTTTCTGAAGTCTCTCACAGAGAATGTAACCCACAACGGAAATCAAAGAAGAAACTATTGGGTAGAAGAGATTTTGCCAAATGTTTAGTGTGGAGTTCCTTGGCAGCAGGATCAAGTGCAGGGATGTCTGCTGACCAGCATGAGACACAACGAGATGGGTCTCTGCTTGTTTAAGCTCAAAAATCCATTCATTGGGGCAACACCAATACAGGAACAAACAGCTTAATCCAGAGGTAGAGAACAGGGTCAGAGTGGTGGAATTTTTAGAGGAAGGGTGGAGTTTTACCTTTCCTGGCCTTAGAGAATACCTCCCCCAAGGCAGAGGGGTGGAGTCCACTCTTCCCAGGACTCAAAGTCACGCCTCTTATTTAAACAATAAGCAAATCTTTGCCTCTCCTGGGTGGGAGCATCCCACAGTTTTGGACGTGCAGACAGGAAAGTTTAAAAATAACTGACAATCCTTTGGCTTTAGTATCATTAATAACTATTTTGATAAGAATTTGATCAGAGAAAATCAGTGAAATTTTGTGTTCCTTTTGTTTTTTCTTTCTCTACAGAAGAAATTAAAACTTTAGTGTTCATATCCATCCTCCAACCCTGAAATATTAAGTTATCAGCTTTGGAGACCAGTTGTTTAGAATTTAGGTGCAGGTTCCTAGAATTATGAATATTCTATATAAAATATAGATACATTATATATAATAGATAATATACATATATTGTATCTTTATATTCTATATAAAATAAATAAATTCTATATAGAATTTTTAGTATAAAATAGAACATGTTGAATATGAGAGCTCTAAAACCAGTGGGAGGTATTTACATTGCCTAATATACATACCTGACTTTGTATGGGAACTGTTTGGGAGGATGACCTTGGCTGGATGTCAGGTACACACCAAGCTGTTCTATCGCTACTGCCCTCAGCAGGACAGGAAGGGAAGAAAGTAACACGAAAAGGTCTCCTCCCCACTTTCCTCCTAATTCTAGCTTTGATTGTTGAGTGGACACCATATGGTACAGAATTTCCCTTTGGTCAGTCTGAGTCACTATGGCAGCTCTGTCCCCTCCCAAGTTCTTCTCCACTGCCAATGTGGGACAATGGGGAATGCTGTAGGGACAGTGATGATGATGTGCCAGTGCTGCTCAGCAGTAGCCAAAGCACTGGTGTGTTACCAAAGCCTTTCCAGCTACCAGTGCAAAGCACAGCACTACAAGGACTGCTGTGGAGAAGTTTAACTCGATCTCAGACAGACCAGATACACTCAGCTTTAAAGTGACAGATAGAATTCTGTTCCCATTTGAGAAACAGAAATGCCTCCATACAGGTGTGCATTTTTTTTACATATTTAATGTGATTTAGGTATCTAATTTCTCAATAGAATGAATGAGCATCCATTAGTGGAGTCTAAAGGGTAATTCTGATTAGTAGACATACAATGTTTGATTAAATTGCCTAAAAGGGGGGATTCTTAATCCTAGTTATCTTTACAAGTTTCCAGCTGCTCCAAAATTTCACTCCAGCTGTCCTGTAGGACCTGTATAGAGTATTTTTCAGCTACCTTAGGGAAAAAACAATGGCTACACTGATGTATAGACAAACAAACCTAAACCAGTGTCTAGTTGTGATTAATTCATTTTTTGTGCTGCACAGACTGTAAGGCTGCAAGTGCTGCCTAAAAATTGCCTCCAGTGTTATTTGAAGTTGCTTTAAATTATCTGAGAAAACAGATGGGAGATCCATGCCTCCATGAAAATGGAGCTGGAGGCCAGTGAAGACAGTCTAGGCCTCAAATGGCATATTTCCTTAGACAAGTGAATTAAGTCTTTGAAGTCTGCTGCCTATATTGGAAATCTGTACACATAATTCACATGTAGACACCACCCATGATCATTCAGGAATATGAGAAGATATCAGTTACCATGTGACCGCTGTTTAATTAAGGTGTATCTAAATAATAGTATATTTAGTCAAAGTATACATAATCAATATATTGTAAGCATCCTTGTTTTCAATGTGCATTTAACTGTAAATGTATATGAATACTGTATTTTCTTGTCCATTGGAAATAATGTACGCATCTCTTCAGGAACTATAATTTCATAAATGAGATTAGGATGTTAGAGTATGTTGCCTAAGACATTCTTCAGGTCTAATGCTACCAGTGATTGATGAATCTGTATTGAGAAAGAGAAAGACTTTGTGCTGGTGAACCTCACCACAGACAGGAATTCTGTGTAACATGTGTGTCCAATGAAGGTGAGCTCATCCATTGCTGCAACACCTGGGCTCCTCACATCAGAAGGGGAAGAGGATTGCTATCAACTCTTTTATACTTTCCATTCTTTATGCAACAGATCTTATGATCAGCCTTGAATATCTTACTTTCTTACTGATATTTCAAAAGAAGCAGCACTTCCTGCGTACAAAACACACACTGACATGTGAAAAGTTCAATTCAATAGTCCAAATCTAGAATAGCATTCAATTGTAGTAAGATTCTTGACATCGAATCAAAGAGTCATAGAACAGTTTCAGTTGGAAGGGACCTTTAAAAGTGTTCTAGAGCATGAGACACATTTTTTTGATGTGCCATTACATGTTCAGCAGATTATTATTCTGCCAGTCATGTTTGCCAGTCATGTAGGGCAGATAAATCCCAAATATATGTACCTAAATTAGAAGGCTAGTCTACATTTATTTTCATATAGGCAATGCAGAAAGATTGATTCCTCCAAAGCGCTCCAAAGAGCTACATGGAGCAGGCATCTAATTTAAGTACCCTGTATATCCTTAGCTAATTACAGAGAAAAACTTCAAGATTTTTACTTTCTGTGTCCTATTTTCTTTAATTTTAGGAGGCAAAAAGAAAATAAAAATGTCAGGGGGATGCCGACATCAAAAAACACCAAGATGCTGTGACTGTGTTGCTTGAATGTGGTATGAAGGAACTAAAGATGTGATCTGGTTTTGAATTATAAAATACACAATTTTAATATCTTTCTGTAATTTTCAGGATGTGATACCTAAGCTGATAGAGCATCTGCTACACTAATAATATTGTTGTCTCTGATTTTGACCAGAATTTCCACCTCAAGAACTGTTAAAAATTTTGTTGAAGTTAATACACTGTGAAAGAAGGTTATTGAGCAAATTACATTCTCAGTCAATGATATTATCAGAAAATAATCAAAAAAGAACAGTCAGTCAGAGGAAATTGTAATCTATAATTTTGTAATTAACTTATCTGGAAGATGACTTATCATTAAAGATTGATGCAGGATTCTCTTTGATTTTAAAATAATGTAATAAACAAGTGAAATACCAGGAGATTCCCTGTGCTGATTCGACACTCTGATTATTACATACTGCTGATACTCCAGGCTAGCAGTAATGATATCAAAAAGAGTGTTAGGGCAATTAAAAGGGACTTTAGTGCACTGGGTCAAGTGGCTGACAGGGCAGGAGCACAGGTGATGCTCTGCTCAGTCCCTTTGGTGGCAGAGTCAAATGATGAAAGGAATGGGAGAGCCCACATTATCAACAATTGGCTCAAGGGTTGGTGTCATCAGCAGAATTTTGGATTCTTTAATCATGGGGCAACTTTTACAACACCTGGCCTGATGGAACTGGATGAGCTCTATCTCTCTGTTAAGAGCAGATTTTTAGGTTGTGAACTGGCAGATCTCGTTGAAAGGGCTTTAAACTAGGTTTGAAAGGGGAAGGGGATGAATCTGGGCTGTCTGGAATCAGGTCCAAGGGTGGTTAGCCTGAGTTAGGGATGAAATCAGTAACCCAGCTGAGGTGCATGTATACCAACACACACAGCATGGGTAACAAACACGGAGATCCGGAGGTGTTGTGGGTTTAGAGCTAGCCAA
>VWYI01004473.1:15912-27228 GCA_013399455.1 Anthoscopus minutus | reverse complement strand
CCCCCAGCTCACCCCCTCCGCTCCCCAGCATTCCCAGGGGATCCCGCTGGGATCCAGCTCCACAATAAAGGCACCGACCCAGGCCAAGGTGTATTGTCAGCTCCTTCACTCCCGGCATCGGGGTTCCTGCCCCAGGGAATATTCCCACTCTGGGGTCACGGGAAAAGCCACCCTGGGTCACCCCAAGTGCTTGGAGACACCCATGGCTCCACCCTGGGATCCACCCCGGGATCCACCCGGATTGCCCAGGGCAGGGTGGCCTCGGGGAAGGTGATCTCGGCCGGTGTCAGGGTGTGCGACACGGGAGCACCGGGATTTGGGAAGGGGGGTGACAGGCTGGGACTCGCAGCAGGTGGCTCCAGAGGCGCCGGCACCGTGCCCGGGGCTGGAGGAACCGGTTGGGATCTCCAGCAGGATGGGACGATGGCCAAGGGCCCCACCAGGGCCGCCAGCGCCATCACCTGCCGGGGCTGGGACGGACATCGGGAAAGGGGCTGCTCCCAGGGGGCGGTGGGGCACGGGAAAAGGGTCAAGGAGCCGCTGGGCTGTGTTCCCAGGGACATGGTGGGACACTGGGAGTGTCCTGGGCAGGGCCAGGGGTTGGACTCGATGGTCCTTACAGATCCCTTCCCACTCCACAGTTCCCTGACCCCTGGATCCTATATGATTCCAGGAGCCAGTATTTTGTGATTCCATAATTCCAAGTCTCTCTGATAATTCTATGACAATAGATTTGACAATGGAGGTGATAAATTCACAACTTCGTGGGATTTGGGTATTCCACCATCATGTGATTGTCCAATTCTATGGCTCCATGGTTCCTTGATCCCATGACTCCCTGGTCCCACGGTTCCGCGACGCTTCCTTGATAATTCCATGACGAAAGCGCTTTATGTGACGTCACCAGGAGACCACCCCGATTCCCGCCAGAACGTTCCCGCCCCTCTCTATGCCCCGCCCCTTTCCCCGCCCCCGGTGCTCACCGAGCACCGCCCACAGGGCGGGGCTCGCGCAGCAGTGGGCGTGGCTGAGCGCGCGGCCGCCATTTCGGCGGGGGCGGGAGCGGTGCCGGCGCCATTTTGTCGCGGGCGGCTGAGGGAGAAGCGGCGGCGGCGGCGGGAGCGGGCGGAGCTCAACGCCAGCCCCGGCCCCGCGCCGGCCCCACACCGGCCCCCACACTCACCCGCCCGCCTGCCGGAGCCACCAGAGACCTGGCGACCGTGTGCTTCGGTGAGTGAGCGGCCCGGTTGCGCGGGGGCGGGGCGCTCCTGAAGGCCCGGGGACTCCCGGCATGGTCCCTCATGGCCTAGGGGGGTTCCCCTCAGGATTGAGGCTTTTCTCCCTGACCGGTCTCTGGAGCTGGGGCTGAGGGGGCCGGAGCGGGTTCGTTTTTTTTCCTCAGGCAGAAAAAGGCTTTAAAAAGTACTTCAAATTGAAAAAGACCCCCTATATTAAAGTAAAATGGTTAAAAGTTATTTAAAACAGGAATAAGGCTTTCTGTTGTCTCAATTTCTGGCTGTAAATCCTCTCCATAAGGCGTTTTTTTGAGGGTATTATAGAGGGAGTGCATCCCGGCCGTCATCCACCCGTTAAATTTGCTGCTAATTATAAATTGAATTAATAAATCGAACTGCAGAGCTCGGGGGGATGGAACTCAGCATGTTTCTGAGGCATCCAGCCCTGGGGAGGAATTTAAATTCTTGCCCTGAGGGAGGTGGAACTTCGACGTTTTTAAAGGATATGATACTTTTGTAGCATCGTCGTGTATTTTTATTCCCTGTGCCCTTAAAATTGGGGTTTGCACCTTGGTAATGCTGAGAACACGGAAAATATGGAGGTGTCACTGTGCTAAAGGCATTTGGTTGCTATTTACGGCTGGATTTTTGTGTTATTACTCAAAAAGCCGATAAGATATTCACTGTAAGAAGATACATTTTTACTAAAGGTAAATTAAAGTAACTCCCATATTTATTAAGCCTGGTAGAGGGCTAGAAAACATTAAAAATAAATAAATACAATGCCTATAACCTTCCTCACTCTTAGTTCTCTCCACACATAACAGAGGTTTTTTTAAAATGTTTAATCATACAAGTATATAATAATTGTATACATTTGATGTCTTTGGTTCTGTTCTGCATCTTTGCTCTGATTATGGCATTTGGTTGCCATCTTGCTGCTGGATTTTTATATTATTTCTCCTAGTATTGCTGAAGCATTCACTGTAAAAAGATAAAATTTTGGTAAGGGAGAAACAAGGGAACTCCCTGATTTATTAAAAGTAGGAGAGGACTAAAAGACATTAAAAGTCTCAGAATCAGAACCGAAAAATTCTGTCAGAGGGCTAGACATCACTGGAAATAAATGTATTACACATATATTACATATATTACAATATTTTAACAATTATAATAATATAATTATAACTGTCCCTAATCTTGATTTCCTCCACCAAAGGAGGCAGAATGGAAGGGATTATTAGTATTTAGTGATAAAAATGCGTAATAGAAGTCTAAATTTTCTCTTTTGGGCCCTGTTCTGCAGATTCTCTGAAGATGGCTGCACAGTCAGCACCGAAGGTCGTGCTAAAGAGCACCACCAAGATGTCTCTGAACGAGCGGTGAGGAAGCCAACGGCACCTTCAGCTCCTAAGAAATCATAATTTTTTTTTTACTTAATTCTCACTATCCAAATCCAAAACCCACCGTGGTTTCCGCCCTCTTTTAACCTCGTCGAGCGAGCGGGTGCCTCCACACCCGCCTTACCCTCCGACCCCTGCGGCACGCAAGGTTAAAAGGGCCAAATTCCGGAGGGATTTCTCCGCGTTTTTAGCGTTGATTCGCCTCGTAAATCCGGTGGGATGTGTTGTAAGAGCAGAGACCAACCTCACACCCTCCCTGTCTCTCCCACATGTTTTGACATTGGTATTTTGGCTCTGCTGCCGCGCCCGAGGCTCCCACCTGCCCGGGTGGGCCCTGTAAGAGGCCGGCAGCGGCCCCGGAACCGGCCCAAAGGCCCTTCTGGGCCTTGTAAGAGGCAGCAGCTTCGCTTCACCTCCATCTCTCTCTGTCCTCGAGCTCTTCCCGTGGGTCATTCCGCTGGGGTTTTCCACGTGTGGCTCCTCTGTGACGACTAACGGGTGTCCCGCTGAGCACTTTGGGGTTAAACACGCTGGGCTGGGGCAGCTTCTGCTCCAGCAGTGCTGCAGGGAGGTGTGGCCTGAGCTCAGGGACACCTTGCTGGCTCCTTCCCTCCCTGCCAGCCCACACTCCTCGTTTTCGGGGGTGGATTTCGCTGGCCAGGACGCTGCCAGGGTGCTGCTCAGGAGCTTCATTTACCACCTCGCTGCCTGTTTGCTCTTTGATGGAGGAATGAAAACTCCAGATAAATTCCCAAGTGGCCTAATTTCTGGAGAGCTGTTGGGTGGAATTCAGAAGATGCTCTGGGTGGTGGAATTTTGTAGAGTCCTGGAATTGTTAAGGTTGGAAAAGGCTTTTAAGATGATCCCTTCCAACCTGGCGCCAGAGGACGCCGAGTGTGGTGTTTTCCCAACCTACCTCCTGGCCTGGAATTTTCACGCTTTCCCCCGATTTTTTGGGGGTTGATTTGGCTTTTGCTGTCCTGTTTCTCCCCCCCCATCACGACCATCCCTGCTTCCTGCTGGTTGTCACCCCTTCTGCCATCTCTAAACCCACTAACCTCCGGCTTTCTCATTCCCACTGGAAACTTCCACCTCATTCCTGCCTCTGTGGTCCTCGCGGCCAGCGAGGGATCCGTAATCCCATAAGTGCCACTCTTTGCATAAGGTTCATGGGAGCTGGAGCCCCTCTCGAGCACCGTGAAATGCCGATAATTGTGTGTTTTAAGCTTTAATTAAACCCCGTTTTATTCGACCTTGAAGCTTCACTAACATGCTGAAGAACAAACAGCCGATGCCGGTGAATATCCGGGCCACCATGCAGCAGCAGCAGCTGGCCAGTGCCCGAAACAGACGTCTGGCCCAGCAGATGGAGAACAGACCGTCTGTGCAGGCTGCTCTGAAGCTCAAACAGGTGAGGGAAAAGGAGATCTGGGCCTTGCAGGATGTGGAAAAGCCAGCTCCGGAGAGAGAAAGAGGCCAGAGAAGGGAAAGGGATGGAGGGTGAGTGTGGGGAGCTGCCGGAGGAAAGAAGGCTCAGGGGGCACCTTCAGGGTGTCCACAGCTCCCTGACAGGAGGCTCAGGTTGGAATCAGGAGTTTTTTCCTGGGAAGGGTTGTCAGGCCTTGGAAGGGGCTGCCCAGGGAAGTCTGGAGGCGTCCAGGGAAAGCCTGGTTGTGGCACTCAGTGCCCTGGGCTGGGGACAAGGTAGGGATTGGACTCAGTGGTCTGGGAGGTCTTTTCCAGCCTGGAGACCTCTGGGATTCTGTAAAAAAAGGTGTTAAGAGTGTCCAGAGGAGGGTCTGGAGGAGCCATATGAGGGCTTGGTGTGTCCAGCTGGAGCAGAGGAGCCTGAGGGGAGACTCGGGGATCTGCAGCTCCAGTCTCTGCTCCCTGTGAGCAGGGACAGGATCCAGGGAAGGGCTGGAGATCAGAGAAAGGCTCTTCTCAGAGGGTGCTGGCAGTGCCCAGGGAATGGGCACGGCCCCAAGGCTGCCAGAGCTCCAGGAGCGTTTGGACACCGCTCCCAGGAGTGGGATTTTGGGGTGTCTGTGGGAGGGGCAGGAGTGGGCCTGGATGATCCTGATGGATCCCTCCCAACTCAGGGCATTCCATGATCCAAAAAATGAGATACCTGGGAGGGACTTGCAGAAAATTCCATTTTTTTACCTCGGATAGGTAACGCATTGTCATTCCCTGGTTGTCGGTGTCGGGTGCTGGCTGTTGATGTCTCCTCTCTATTTTTCCAGAGAAATGGCTCATCCCGGGGTCTGGGAGCTGCCGGGAGCTTCACCTCACAGTCCCACGGCAGCGACAGTCGCTGCCGGTCCGTGCCAGCCCTTAAAATCCCAGGGAGCCAACTCCCGTGCTGATTGCTTGGGAATGCAGGCCTGGATTCCAGGCACAACCCCTCCTTGTTGCCATGCGTGTCCCTGTCGTGTCCCCAGCCCCAGACTGCTGCATGACTCCTGTCCCTCCCACCTCTTCTCTTCCAGAAGAGCTTGAAGCAACGCCTCGGGAAGAGCAACATCCAGGCGCGGCTGGGCCGGCCGGCGGGGACGCTGGCCCGCGGAGCCCTGGGGACACGGGGGCTGGCCCTGGGCCAGCGGGGGCTGCCCCGGGGGGCCCTGCGGGGCCGCGGCGCCCGCGCCATCATCCGAGGAGGGGTCGCGCTCCGAGGTCGGTATCCTGCCACCCTCCCCAGCCCAGATCCCCTTCCATGCTCCTCCCCGCGCTCAAATCCCGCTCCTCTGGCTCAAATCCCGCTCCTCTGGCTTCCCCACTGCAGGTCAAGCCCTGCTCCGCGGCAGCAGAGGGATTGCTCCCCGGATGGGCCTGCGCAGAGGCGGGATCAGGGGCCGCGGGGGCCCGGGAAGAGGCGGCCTGGGCCGGGGCGCCATGGGCCGGGGAGGGATCGGTGGCAGAGGTGAGTGCCCAGGCCTTGGGAATAACAGGAATTCAGCTGGGGTCCTTCTTCCCTGGCTGAGGTGTGGAAACCTGCAGCCCCAAGAGTTCAAGCCTGGAATTCAAACCATTTATCCAAGACCTGGTTGTTAAAACTGAAGCAGGGATGGGAGGGGAAACCCAGGAGCCAGATGGTGTTGGGGAGGGATGTTGGTCTTGGCAGCCAGATGTTGTTAGGCTGGCACTGAGGAATTCTCCAGAAGCTCCTCATTTCTCAGTGACAGTTCTTGGGATGAGAAGGAGCTGGGAATGCATCCACAAGTCAGCCATCTGCAGGGAATGGGGGGGAAATGTCAGGATGGAGGCGCTGATGTGCTGTCCGTGTTTCCCGGGACGAGGACACTCCCTGTCCATGTTTCCCAGATGGAGGCACTCCCTGTCCGTGTTTCCCGGGATGGAGGCACTCCCTGTCCGTGTTTCCCGGGATGAGGACACTCCCTGTCCGTGTTTCCTGGGATGAGGACACTCCCTGTCCGTGTTTCCCGGGACGAGGACACTCCCTGTCCGTGTTTCCCGGGATGAGGACACTCACTGTCCGTGTTTCCGTCCCGCAGGGCGCGGCATGGCCGGCCGGGGCCGGGGCGGTTTTGGCGGGCGCGGCAGAGGCCGGGGCCGCGGCAGAGGCTCGGCGCGCCCTGCGCTCACCAAGGAGCAGCTGGACAATCAGCTGGACGCCTACATGTCCAAAACCAAGGGACACCTGGACGCCGAGCTGGACGCGTACATGGCACAGACCGATCCTGAGGCCGCCGACTGAGGCGCCGGGACTGCCGGGGGGGCTCTGTTCCGTCGGGAATCCCCGATGGGAAATTCAGACTTAGTGTGTTCTTCGATGTTTTGATACTCTCTGTTGTATTAAACTTTTTTTGGATTGTTCTTTCGGGGGATCTTTTTGGTGGCTTTTCCCTGAGGAAGCGTGGATGGGATGGATCTGCCGTGGAGAATCCGCTGCTGGCGGTGCCGGGGATGCATCCGTGCCTTGGGGAGCAGGGATTTGTGTGCCTCTGGAGCTCCGTGGTTGAGTTTTGGGAGGGGTTTGTTGGAGTTTGGGATTGGCTGTTGGATTTTTGGGATCAGCCATTGTACATTTTGGGATGGCCGGGTTCCGCGCTGGAGTTCAGTTTAACCTGAAGCCAAATCCATCATTCCCAGCAGGGAGAGCCTGAGTTTGGCTGTTGTTCTCCTGCCAGACACCCAGGCCCTACTGTTCTGCACCAAAAATGCCTGTGGGCTTGGAGCAGGTGGAAAACTTCCTTGTTTTAGTGAATTTGGGGGGGTTGGAGTTCTTTTGGCGCCCTGTTTCACTGTGGTCCAGGTTTTTGTTTAAAGAAATGAGAGGCAGGGACAGAAAATGCAGCCAGGACGGTGATGTGGGAATGCCTCTTTTCCAGAACAGACTCCAAAATTCATTTTTCTAAAACGAAGTGGACCCCGGGGTGACTGAGGGGGCTGTGCTTTTATCACCCGCCCGCTTTAAGTTTACCTTGCCTGTGCCCCGTTCCTGTTCCGTTGGAAGTTTGCATTTCTGGTAGAAGGAAGGAGAATTCCCAGAGTCTGTGTGGGGTTTATCTCTGGAAATGGGACTTCAGTGAATTTCCTCCGCAGGGGCAGCTGTGGTTCGCACCGGGAATCCTCTGGCTCCGCCTCTTCCCAGTGCGGCATTCCCGGGGGATAACCGGGGCCGGGACCCGCGGTATTCCCGGTGGGATAACCGGGGCCAGGACCGCGGTATTCCCGGTGGGATAATAGGTGTTCCCGGTGGGATAACCGGGGCCGGGACCTGCGGTATTCCCGGTGGGATAACCGGGGCCAGGACCGCGGTATTCCCGGTGGGATAATCGGTGTTCCTGGTGGGATAATCGGGGCCGGGACCCGCGGCATTCCTGGTGGGATAATCGGGGCCGGGACCGCGGTATTCCCGGTGGGATAATCGGGGCCGGGACCCGCGGTATTCCTGGTGGGATAATTGGTATTCCCGGTGGGGTAACCGGGGCCGGGACCCGCGGTATTCCCGGTGGGATAACCGGGGCCGGGACCCGCGGTATTCCCGGTGGGATAACCGGGGCCGGGACCCGCGGTATTCCCGGTGGGATAACCGGGGCCGGGACCCGCGGTATTCCCGGTGGGATAACCGGGGCCGGGACCCGCGGTATTCCCGGTGGGATAACCGGGGCCGGGACCCGCGGTATTCCCGGTGGGATAACCGGGGCCGGGACCCGCGGTATTCCCGGTGGGATAACCGGGGCCGGGACCCGCGGTATTCCCGGTGGGATAACCGGGGCCGGGACCCGCGGTATTCCCGGTGGGATAACCGGGGCCGGGACCCGCGGTATTCCCGGTGGGATAACCGGGGCCGGGACCCGCGGTATTCCCGGTGGGATAACCGGGGCCGGGACCCGCGGTATTCCCGGTGGGATAACCGGGGCCGGGACCCGCGGTATTCCCGGTGGGATAACCGGGGCCGGGACCCGCGGTATTCCCGGTGGGATAACCGGGGCCGGGACCCGCGGTATTCCCGGTGGGATAACCGGGGCCGGGACCCGCGGTATTCCCGGTGGGATAACCGGGGCCGGGACCCGCGGTATTCCCGGTGGGATAACCGGGGCCGGGACCCGCGGTATTCCCGGTGGGATAACCGGGGCCGGGACCCGCGGTATTCCCGGTGGGATAACCGGGGCCGGGACCCGCGGTATTCCCGGTGGGATAACCGGGGCCGGGACCCGCGGTATTCCCGGTGGGATAACCGGGGCCGGGACCCGCGGTATTCCCGGTGGGAGCGGGGCCCGGCGGCGCCGGGGGCGGAGCCCGTCTGGGGCTGGGGCCATGAAAGCGCGGCCGCGATTGGCTGTCGGGGCCAGGCCCGGCTGTCACGGGCACTGCCATTGGCTGCGGCGCGGCGGCGCCTCACGCGCTCCGGCCGCTCCTTTTGTTATTGTAGGGACGGAGTTGGGAAAGGGCCGAGGGAGAGGGAACGGGAAGGGACTGAGAGCAGGAGCAAGGGACTGAGAACAGGAGGAAGGGACTGAGAGCAGGAGGATGAGGCTGAGAGCAGGAGGAAGGGGCTGAAGGTGGGAGATAAGGGCAGGGGGCTCAGGGCAAGGCAGGGAGCTGCAGGCAGAACAGGGGGCTCAGGACGCAGTAGCATCACCGTGAGCCGGAGGAGATGCAGCGGGAGCCGAGCCGCGAGTGACGGCAGCCGGGGGCGGCGGAGGTGAGTAGAGCCCGACCCATCATCGGTGCCCTGAGCGTCCCCGCTGGCGTCCCGTCCTTCGAGCCTGTCACCCCTCAAACGCCCTGCGCCGTCCCTGTCATCTTCCCGTGCCCCCTGGTGCCTCAGGAACGTCCCTGCTGGACAAGCGTTGGGACTCGGGACACCAGGAATCAGCCAGGGGCGATGCGGGGTGAGGATGGAGCCAGGGACACTCACCCAGCCCCCCGCACACCAGACCGGGCTGAGTTTTGCAAAGGGACCGAGGTGGCTCTGACCCTTCCAGTGATCCCTGGAGCAGCCTTGGGATGCAGCCACTGGAGATGAGGGGAGCAGGAGCCCAGGTCCCCTCTTCCACTGCTTTTAGCCCCGAAGCATGAGGCAGACGATGGGCAAGGATCCCGGCAGGGAGCAGGGAATGCTGGCATTGAGGCAGCACCAGGATCCCCGGGAGTAGAAACCCCAGAGCCTGGCGGGGGGCTCAGGGGCTCACCCCCACCGCGAGGGGCTCCGTGGGGTCCCTCCAGCATCCCTGGAAGTGTCCCCATACCTTGATGGCATCTTGGCAGAGCCTGGCGCAGGGGGACACGCAGGGGGTGCTGGCAGAACACCCTGGCTTCCCCCCCAGTCCCAGATAAGGAGCAGGGAGCAGCGGTTTGTTGTGTCTGCCGCCATCCCAAGGATTTTCCAAGGCTCTGGAACGCCGCATCCGGGCTCTGGCGTGAGCAGGGTCTGGCAGGGAGGCAGGAAAGAGAGAAGTCGGGGAGAGAGAGGGGTTAAGCAGCGGCGCCAGGCTGGGCTCTGTTTAGTCTGGCCTCGGCGGCGGCAGCGGCAGCAGATCCGTCCCCGTGGCACCGGGCACCGGCCCTGCTCCCTGCCAGGCGCTGGGGACGCCGCTGTCCCCGAGGCTGGTGCCATCCAGCTCTGGCTCTGCTGCTCTGGGGAGCTGGGGACACCCCGAGTGTCGCTGTAAACTCCGTGTGCTGTCACCTCCTTCCTTCCCCAGGCTGGGGACAAACTCCGGGACTCAGGCTGAGCTATCAGCCGGGGACCGTGGAACCCAGGCACTGGGTGACAGATGGCTTTGTCCCACATGCTCATCACCTGCAGGGTGCCACCTTCCCGGTGCCACACGGGCCACACGTCCAGCACCCCCCGGCGTGCGGCTCGGTGTCCCTGGGCTGGCAAGGACAGCAGGAACAGCGGGGACAGCGTGTCCCCTGCAGCAGGGTGACACGCAGGGACACTCCGTGCTTTGCAGGGCCGCAGCGCCATGTCCCTGGGCAGCGACAGCGGCCCCGGCATCGTGCACAGCCTGCTGTGCCACCGGCAGGGAGGGGACAGCGAGGCCTTCGCCCGCCGCGCCATCCAGAGCCTGCTGAGGAAGCTGAAGGAGAAGAAGGACGAGCTGGACGCGCTGGTGGCCGCTGTCACCTCCGGCGGGGCCCAGCCCGGCCAGTGTGTCACCGTCCAGCGCACCCTGGACGGGCGGCTCCAGGTACCCCGGGACACGGGGGGCTCGGCGGGGCTGGGGGGACACAGGTGCTCCACCTGAAATGGGGGTAATGGGGAAAAGAGGGAGCCGGGAGGGATAATTAGGGCAGAAGCAGGGGGATAATGGGGGGGGTAATAGAGGCAGAAAGGAGGAACACGAGAGAAAAACGTGGGATTATCAGGGAAGAACCTGAGGACTGCCCTGAGCAGGTGACAATTCCCCCCAAGTGCGGGGGTCCCGGGTGTTGGAGTGCCCCAGAAGCCCTCAGGCCGTGGGAGCGGATGGATCCCGGCGCCTCCCGCATGAGTCAGTGCCTGGAAGCCCTCGGGCCTGGGGGGATCCGGGGAGGGGGGGTTTGTTATGTCTGGAGCCGGGAGGCGCGGTGGGGGGACCCTGGCCTGGCGCCAGCCCCGCGCTGGGGAAGCTGGGGGCGTCCTGGTGTCGGGGCTGGATGTTGTCACCCTGGAGAGGGGACACCAGTCCTCCTTCCGCCGCCGTGCCCCGCCGCAGGTGGCCGGCAGGAAGGGGTTCCCCCACGTCATCTATGCCCGGCTCTGGCGCTGGCCTGACCTGCACAAAAACGAGCTGAAACCCGTCAAATTCTGTCAATTCGCCTTCGACCGCAAGTGCGACAGCGTTTGTGTCAACCCCTACCACTACGAGCGCGTGGGGACCCCCGCCAGCGGTGAGCCGGGACCCCCGGGACCCCCGGAGGATGAGGGGGCTCGCCAAGGGTGGGGTCACCGGCACCCCTAATCCCCCCGCACCTCTCCCGCAGGTCTGAGCATCCAGAGCACAGGTGAGACCCCGGCCCGGGGCCGGCGGGGAGCCCCCCCCGGAGCCAGCCCAGCCCCCCGCAGCGGGTCCCCGTGCCCCCCATGGTCTCCGGTGTGTGTCCCCCGCCCTCCCCAGTGCCCCCCCCGCGCCCGGTGAAGGAGGAGTTTGTCCATGACTGTGTGCAGATGGAGCTGCCAGCCCGTCGGGAGCCGGGGGCCGAGCCCCCCGCCCAGCCCT
>VWYI01004473.1:0-15331 GCA_013399455.1 Anthoscopus minutus | reverse complement strand
GGGCACAGGGGTGTGGGGCTGAAGGATGGGGGGCAAAATGGGGGTAGAGAGGGGTTTGGGGGATAAACAGAGGAGAAGGGGGGTATGGTGGGAGAATTAGGGCAGAAGGAGGAAAAGGGAATTAGAGGAGAAAGGGATGATGGAGGGGAAAAGGGGAGGGTGATGTGGAAAAGAGGGAGCCAGGAGCGATAATTAGGGCAGAAGGAGGGAAGTAACTAGGGTTAATTAGGCTGTTAATGCGGGGGCATAATGGCAGCAGAAGGGAGGAATGTGAGGGAGAGAAAAACGTGGGGAGAAGCTGGGGAGTGGAGCATGGGGGGCTCTGGGGGTCCGTGCTGAGGGTCTCGGACAGGCTGCACATCGGCAAGGGGGTGCAGCTGGAGCGCCGAGGAGAGGGGGACGTGTGGATGCGCTGCCGGAGCGACCACGCCGTGTTCGTGCAGAGCTTCTACCTGGACAGGGAGGCCGGCAGAGCCCCCGGGGATGCCGTGCACAAGGTGTACCCCGGAGCACACATCAAGGTCGGGGTCCCCAGGAGGGGTGGGTGGGTCTGTGCCCACATTTTAGAGGGTGCTGGGCAGTGGAAGGACCCCAGGGATGGAGGGACCCCCATGGCGACACCGAAGGGGGCCCCAGGGTACCCCCCACCCCAAAGGCGCCCTGCTCAGGGATCCCCCCGTGTCCCCCCAGGTGTTTGACCTGCGCCAGTGCCACCGGCAGATGCAGCAGCAGGCGGCCACTGCCCAGGCTGCGGCCACCGCTCAGGCCGCTGCTGTGGCCGGCAGCATCCCCGGTCCCGGCTCCGTGGGTGGCATTGCCCCGGCCATCGGTGAGTGACCACCGGGGTGACAGCACCGCCATGATGACCATGTCCCCCCCAGGGCTGTCAGTGACCACCCACCATCTGTGAGAGACCCCAGGGTGGGCTGGGACCCCCCTGATGACCGTGTCACCCCCCAGGGCTGTCGGTGGCCGCGGGGCTCGGTGTGGACGACCTGCGGCGCCTGTGCCTCGTTAGGCTGAGCTTCGTCAAGGGCTGGGGGCCTGACTACCCCCGGGCCAGCATCACCTGCACGCCCTGCTGGATCGAGGTGCACCTGCACCGTGCCCTGCAGCTGCTCGACCACGTCCTGCACGCCCTGCCTGATGCCCACGCCTGACTCCTGGGAGGAGCAGCCAAAATAAGAGGGGGAAAAAAAGGTGAAAAAATGAAGCGAAATGACCAAAAAGATGTTGGTTTAACAGTTATTTAATGGATGGGGTTACTGGCCTGGGTGTGGTGTGGCCCTCGGCACTGGTTTCCACCTCCTGGTTCAACTTTTCTACAAAAATAAACCAAAAAAAGAATTTTAGATAAAGCCAAAAAAGCAAGGTGAAAGGACCACAACACCATGTTGATTTAACCATTGGATGGGGTTGAAGTCTGTGGCCGTGGCGTGTCAGCGCCTTTGAGGGACGCTCAGCAGTGCAGTTGTGCCGCCAGATGCGCCTCGAGATGCGTTTCCAGATGTGCGTCCGGCTGGTCCCTCGCACCTTCCCTCGGGACTACATTTCCCACCAACCCTCGCGGCGCGCACCGGAAGCGCCGTTCCCCCCTCGGCGCGGACTCGGTTTCCCGGCAGCCCCCTCAGCGCCCGCGGGCCAAGATGGCGGCGGGGAGCGGCGCCGGGGCGCGGGAGCTCTTTGCTGAGGGGCTCCTGCAGTTCCTGCGGCCCGCGGTGCGACAGCTCGACCGCCACGTCCACAGCGTCAGGTCCGGGCAGTGAGAGCGGCCGCGGAGAGCGGCCGGCAGCGGGGCAGGACGGGCCGGGAGCGGGGCGGGGCGCGGCGGGCCGGGCTGGAAGGCTGAGGGGTAGGTGTAGCCGGGAAGGGCGGTTTAGTGGGGCTGAAAGGTTTTAGGGGTGCGTGAGGGCGAGTTTTGGGGCTGAAGGGCTTTGGGGGTGCGTGAGCTGGGCAGTGCTGGGGGATTTGGTGGCTGGGGGGTGCTGGGTATGCAGGTCCTTTATTGGGGGGGAGAGAGGTAGATTTGGGGTGTGGATTCAGGGTTTTACCTGTCCCCCTTCCACAGGGAGAGCCAGGTGGAGCTGCGGGAGCACATCGACAGCCTGGCCACAGGTGAGCCAAAGCCGGGGGGTCACCCCTGTCCCCCTCAGCGTAGGGGCGCAGGGGGCTCACCCAAACCCCTCCCCAGAGCTTTGCCGCATCAACGAGGACCAAAAAGTGGCGCTGGACCTCGACCCCTACGTGAAGAAGCTGCTGAACGCCCGGCGCCGTGTGGTGCTGGTCAACAACATCCTGCAGAACGCCCAGGTGACGGGGGACAGGGGCTTTGGGGGTCCCAGAGCCCCCCCCAGGGGCTGACAGGTGACTTCTGCCCTGTCCAGGAGCGGCTGCGGAGGCTGAACCACAGCGTGGCCAAGGAGACAGTGCGGAGGAGGGCGATGCTGGAGGCTGGGGCCTACCAGGGCAAGTGACCAAGGGACCAGCCAGGGGAGCAGGAATCCCTGTTGATCCCAGCTCGTGAATTCCCCGTCACCCGCAGCTGAGGGAACCGGGATACTCCAAGCCGTGTTCCCGGATTTGTGGGTGCTGGAATAAAAGTGACTGAGAGTCTGTGATGCTCCCACATCCCTGAGGGGCCTTGGGGACAACAGAGCCAGGCAGGTGCTGCCAGGGGGGTCTGGGAATCTCCAGGTTGGATTTGGACACCCCCACGTGGAATTTGGGAGGCACAGGTGGGATTTGGGCGGCCCCAGGTGGGGTCCAGGCAATCCCAGGTGGCTCCTTCAAGTGTTGGATCCTTCTCCTGCTGCTCCACCTGCCTCATTCCAATCTATCCCACATGGACCTGAACAAGCAAGACACACTGGAAAGGGGGGACACTTTAATGTGCAACTTACAAAACAGGGACACGGGACAGGGACACGTCAGGTGAGCGAGGAAGGGCCCAGAGCCCCTGGTGTCCCTTGGCCAGTGTCCCCTCACCTGCTCCAGGCAGCGCAGGTGTCACTGGGCCCTCACTCCTGTGTCTCCATGCTCTCCTCCTCCTCGCCCGCCGCTGGCTCTTCCTGGTTTTCCTCTTCCTCTTCCCCTTCCTTCTTCTCTGGAGGTTTCTCATATGCCTTCTCCGACGGCGTCACAATCACCCCGTCCCACGTGGACATCTCAGACGCCAGGTCTGTCCCAAGAGGTGACCCTGGGCACCCACTCGGGGGTCCCAGCCCCATCTCCACCCAGATACCCCCCCAGCCCCACTCACAGCTGGCGTCACCCTCCTGTCCCAGGATTTTCCGGTACCCTCCGTGGGAGAGGATGCGCACCAGGGTCTGGGCAGTGTAGCACACCATGTCCTGGGGACAGGGACAGGTCAGTGAGGGGACAGGGATGCCCCCCCCCGAGTCTCCTCCCCTTCGGGGACCCCTCCTCACCTGCTGCTCCAGCGTCATCACCGTGTGCACGCGGAAGTTCCCGCTCTCGCATGGATCCGTGATGCCGACGGAGCCGGGCAGGAAGAGCCCGGCCGCCAGGATCTGGAGGCAGCGCCTGCACGTGGCACATTCTGAGTTAAAACTGGATCCTTCCAGCAAAAACACCAGCAGGAAGACCGAGCTGGATGAGCTGGATTTATCTCCCAGTCAGCCCATGAGATTTCAGTGGTTTTATCAGGAAAACGGAGCTGGGAATTCCTGCGAGGGAAGCGATGCCACGCACCTGTAGGCGATGTTGAGGGCCAGGGGCTGCCGGGTGGGATTGTTCATCACAGCGTAGTGCCCCTGCAGGGGGAAAGGAATAGGAATTAGGGCAGGAAGAACAGAAGAATCCCAGCCTGGGGTAGGAATCCCAACTCCTGCCAGGATCGGGATCAGCACCACATCTGCAACCCCCACCAGCAGGTCCAGGATCCAAGGTGTGAGTGGCTCGAAGCCGGGGAAGCGAATCCTCAGGTCCTTGAGCAGCCGGATCAGAACCTTCACCCTGGAGCAGAGGCGGGAGGAGGGTCAGTCCCACACCAGGAGCGCTCTCCACGTTCTCAGGAACGAGGATTTGGATCCAGCCCTGGATCCGTGGGCACCGGACTCACGTGGACTGCGAGGCGTTCTCCTCGAACCACCGCGCGTGCCGGATGGCGGCCAGGGCGCTCTGCAGCACCTTGATGTCCACTGCAAGAAGCAGAAATTCCCGGTTTTCCCAGGCAGCCGCGGGCGCCGCTGTAGCCACGGGCAGGAGGCACGGCCGGGCGCTCACAGTGCAGCTCCGGGTCCAGCTTGCGCAGGTTGGGCGGCACCGTGGTGATCAGGATCTTCACCGTGGCGTCGGCCGAGCTGATCTCGAAGCCGGTCTCATTGGTCAGCATGGTCAGCACTGAGGGGAAACACCGGGAATTCCGTGTGGAGGGGCTGGGAATCTCACAGATCGCAGCCCACGCCGCTCCCAAACGCCGCCCCACCTTCGCTGGGGTCCTGTGCCCGCAGGCTCTCCACCACCTTGTTCCCCAAGGCTGCCACGGCTTCCACTGGAATAAAGGAGAAGGAGAAGGGTTGGAGCAGGCCCTGGTGCCAGAGGTTGCTCCAATCCCGCCCAGAGGGCACTCACAGGTGGGCAGGATCTTCAGGATCACCACCAGATCTGCCACGTTGTGCCCCGTCGTCATCGTCCCCTTCTTGTAGGAGCCCACCTGGCGAACCTCCTCGATTTGCTGGTGGAAAAACAACCCAAAATCCCGGGAATTCAACCCATGTGCCATGTTTGGGGGGGTCAGCATCGATCCTTAACCCACCCTGAGCCAGAAGCATCTTCCCATTTTCCCAGTCCAGTTCAGGCCTCATCCAGCACCTCCCCATGGAGCTTCTCCCAACCTCTGCACTCACCACTTCAAACGTTCCCGGTGCCACAATTAAATTGTCAATGACGTTGTTGATCTTGGTCACCAGGGACAGGATGGAAGCCTGGGAAGGAACGGGACAGGGATCATCCAGGAACACCTGGAACAATCCCGTTTGCAGAGCACAGAACCCATCCTGTTCTCCACGAAACTCTTCCACGGTGCTTATTCCAGAGAACTCATTAATTTTTAGACCACTCCTGAAGAAGTTCGGATTCCCCAAGCCCCATCCCAAGGACCTGGGGGAGTTTTGGGCACGGCACCTGCTCGGCAGCAGTGGGAGCCAGGTCCTGGTTCCTCTTGAGCAGGGCCTCGCTGAAGGCCGTCTCATCCGCCGCGGGCTTGACACGGGGAAACGCCATCTCACACTGGAACGGGATAGAATTCCCATCAGGATTTCATCCTCCAGCAAGATTCCATGTTCGTGTCAACCTGCAAGAGCTTCACAGGTGTCCAGGACCTCCCACTTGTGCGGCTCCAGGACACATCTACAGGGTTTTATTAACTCTATTAAAGAATTTATTGAATTAACTCATTAACCCCTATTGTCTGCAGCCACAAGGCCTTGGAGTCGCCTGTCCAGAAGGCAATCAGGGATAGGGTCGTTAACCCTGGAAAAGTCCTGGAAAATTCCCGGAATTGCCCTCGGGGCGGGAATTACTCACGACATAGAAGTCGAAAGGGATGTGGGGCACAAAGGGCCGGAACCTGAAAGGGAGAGAAAACACCAACTCATTCTCTGGCCCCCCAGACCCCCCCTCCCGCCCCTGTCACGACATGGTCCTGTCGCGACATGCAGGGACCCGGCCCGGGCCCCTACAGCAGCACCGGACCGGCCCCGGGACTCGCCTGGAGCCGAAGCGGCCGCCGCGGCCGCGGCCTCGATCGCCCCTGCGGGGAGAAAACGGGAGCGGCGGTGACGGGGGCTCCGATCCCGGCCCCCGGGTTCCCCGGTCCCTTCTCGGTCCCACTCAGGGTATCCCCACCCACGGTTTCTGTCCTGGTCCCGCCGCCCCCCGGTTCCCCTCGGTCCTGATCCCTCCCGGTTCTCCCTCCCGCCAGTCCCTTCCTGTTCCCCCAGCCCGCTCCAGGTGCCTCCCCGGTCCCGCGGCCCCCCAGTCCCGGTCTCTTCCCGGTGCCGCTCCCCTCCTGGTTCCCCCCGGCCCCGGGTCTCCCTCCACTTCCCCTCTTCCTCCAAAATCCCGGTGTTCCCCCGGTGCCGCTGTGCCCACCTCATGTCGCCGCCGCTCCCGACAATGAAGCGCCGCTCGCAGACCCTGCAGCAATCCGCCCGCCCATTGGCCGCCGCTCTCCCCCAGCCCGCCCACCGCGGCCGCTTCTCCATCAGCCATTGGTGAAGGGGTGCATCAATCAGCGGGGAGCAGCCAATGGCGGCGCGCACCGGGCGGCCGCTGGAGGGGGCGCGGAATCCACGAATGGAGCGCGCGGCGCCGCAGTCATAAAGGGAGCAGAGAGATTTAGCTTTCGGCAGCAGAGTGGCGCAGCGGGAGCGTGCTGGGCCCATAACCCAGAGGTCGATGGATCGAAACCATCCTCTGCTAGCGTTAATTTTTCTTTTACCCTCTCGGCTCCGCGAGAGGTTTGTTTTGCTCATTAATATTTTTAAATTTTCTACGTTGACTTAATTAACGCTCCGTAATGCTTCTCCAGGCATATCTCGCGCGGCGAGTGGGCCGCACGGCGGGGTTACCGGTGTCACGGGTGTCACGAGTGTCAAGCTACCAGCGCCCACACGCGCCCACGAGAGCTGCGCGAGCAATCGGGAGCCGCGGGTGAGCCGTGGCCGGACCATTACGCGCATCCCCGCAACCGAGTGCGTTCACCGTGTGTGTCCCCATCCGAGCGTGTCCCCCGAGTGCTGCCGGTGTCCCCAGCAGCCTCGCAACACCCGAGTGGCATCTCCGGGGTCCTCCCCCACTGCCGTGGGGCTGCCGTGAGCACCCCGAGGGCAGAACCTCCCACGGGGGTGGGGGGCCAGAGGTGTCTGAGCCTGTCCCCGGGTCCCCCGGGACTGCGCGAAGGCTTCGGGGCTGCGTGGGGACGGAGTGGGGTCCGTGGGTCGCGATGTTCCCTATGAGTTTCTCGGGTCTCAGCGCCCCACGCGTGACCTGGGTGGTGGCGGCCGCCGGGACCCAATGCACGGAGGGGACACATCCCGGCACATCGCCCCCCTCCCCAAACCCCGTCCCACCGCCCCACGGGTGGGAATATCCCCACCCACCAGCGGGCGGCCCCATCCGCCGCCCATCCCGGCTGGAATGCCGTGGGGGGAGCGGGCAGGAAGGAGTTAAGCTCGGTGTGGATGATAACGGCCCTTTGTGTCACCAGTGGGGGGGGCGAGCAAGGGCTCAGCCCCGCCGCGGGGGGGGGGGAAGCCACTCTCCGTCCGTGGGCGATGCTGGCGGTGCTGGCCCCGCTCCTGGCCCCGCTCCTGGCCCTGCTCCCGGGCGCGGTGACGGCCCCGGCCCCGCTGACCCTCGCCGTGGTGCTGCCCCAGCACAACCTCACCTACCCGTGGGCTTGGCCGCGCGTGGGACCCGCCGTGCGCTTGGCCGCGGCCGCCGTGAATTCCCGGCGGGATTTGCTGCCCGGCTTCACCCTGGGCTGGGTGTTCGGCAACAGCGAGGATCGCCACGGGGTCTGCTCGGAAATGGCCGCGCCGCTGGTGGCCGTGGACCTGTGGCTCGCCCATCACCCCGCGGCGTTTTTGGGGCCGGGGTGCGTCTACTCGGCGGCGCCGGTGGCCCGGTTCACCAGCCACTGGCAGCTGCCGCTGGTCACGGCGGGGGCCGAAGCCCACGGCTTCGACGACAAGAGCGAGGAGTTCGGCTTGACCACCCGCGCCGGCCCCAGCCACCGCAAACTGGGAGAACTGGGCGTGCAGCTGCACCGGCGCTTCAACTGGACGCGGCGGGCGCTGCTGGTGTACTGGGACGAGCGGGTGGACGACCGGCCCTACTACTTCGCCGCCGAGGGCTTGTACGTGCAGCTGCCCGCCCTGCGCAACCTCACGGTCATGGACGTCGTGTTCCGCGACGGCGGCAACTTCTCCTTCATCATCCAGGAGATCAAGGCGAAGGGGCGCAGTGAGTGCCGAGGACGGCGGGGCGGGTGGGAGGACAGGGACAGGGAGGCCATGGCCCCACACGGGAATTCACGGCCCCACACGGGAGTGCACGGCCCCACACGGGAATTCACGGCCCCACAGCGGAATTCACGGCCCCACACGGGCATTCACGGCCCCACACGGGAATTCACAGCCCCACACGGGCATTCACAGCCCCACGCCGATGCCCCCGGGTGTGCCAGGCTTGGCACGCCGGTGCACGAGTGCTGATGGCCATACATGGCTGCAGACGATTTTACAGGGGTGTTCACAGCTGGACACGGGCATTCCTGGGTGTGCCCAGCTGTGCCCGGCTTCACACGGGCCTTTCAGGGGTGGTCACAGGTGCCACAGGTGCCCATGGTGGGACAGGGCTGTGCACGGCTTTACAGGGGTGTTTACAGCTGTGCCCAGCTGTGCACGGCTTCACACGGGGGTTCCGTGTTTATTCTCGGCTGTACAGAGGTTTTCGTGGCCAGGCAGGGCTGTGCACAGCTTTGCAGGGCGGTTCCAGGGCTGCTCACAGCTGTGCACAGCTGTACACGGCTGTGACACCTGCTCACACACATCTGCACACAGCTGCACAGGGTTGTGCACGGCTGTACTTGGCTGTACGTGGCTGTTCATGGCTGTTCACGGCTGTCCATGGTTGTTCACACTTGTTCATGGCTGTCCATGGCTGGTCACGGTTGTTCATGGCTGTTCACAGCTGTCCTGGAAGCTCACGGTTGTTCGCAGCAGCACAGGGCTGTCACAGCCCTACACGCGTGTCCCACACACCCACACACCCCCACGCTGCCCCTACCCCACCCTGACCCTGCAGACCCCTCCCCACTCCGTGTCCCACCGGGGTCTCTGGGCGTTGTCACCTGTCCCGGTGTCCCGGGCTGGCTCTGTCCCGTTCCACGGAGTTGCTCCAGCCCCGGGCGGCACCGGGAGCCCCGGGGTGGGCGGTGGGTGCTCAGCCGCGGGGACGCATTTTGGGTCCCCGGGGGTGGCACGGCCGTGGCGGGGGCCAGGCGGCACCCCCGGGGTCACGGTGTCGCCGGGAATCCATCAGGGCCGCGGGGAGGAGGAAACGGAGTCGGGAAAACAGGAAACCTCGGCCTGGCGCCGAGGGCAGCGCCGGGCAGGGCACGGGGGGGCCGGCAGCGGGGTCGGGACCCCCCGCCCCGGGGGCACCGCAACCGTTCCCGTGTCACGCAACGGCCGGGGGCCCCCGGGATGCGGGGCTGGGGGCTCCAAGGGGTGTCGGGGGTCTCGGGCCCGTGCCACACAATAGCCAAAGACCCCCGGGATGTGGGGCTGGGGTCTCTGGGCTGTCGGGGGCCGCGGGGGTCCCGCGCTCCAGGGGCCGTGTCCTCCCAGTCGTGTACGTGTGCTGCGCCCCGGACACGCTGCGGGAGCTGATGCTGCAGGCGGAGCTCGAGGGGCTCACGGGCGGCGACTTCGCCTTCTTCTACATCGACACGTTCGGGGCCAGCCTGCAGGGCCAGCGTTTCCCCGAGCCCCGGCGGCCCTGGCGCCGCGGGGATCCGCACGACGCCCGCGCCCGCCGCGCCTTCCAGGTGAGCGGGGTGGGCACAGGGAAGCGCCCAGGGGGACGCAGGTGGCCCCAGGCGGGCAGGAACGCGCCCAGGGGGACACAGGCACCCCCAGCGGGGTCTGTCCAGCCCCTCCAGCCCCTGTCCCCGTCCCAGGCTGTCACCATCATCACCTACAAGGAGCCCGAGAACCCCGAGTACCGGCCCTTCCTGGAGCGGCTCAAGGAGGAGGCGCGGGAGCATTTCAACTTCTCCATGAAGGACGGCTTGGTGCGACACGGAGCCACGGGAATGACGAGGGCCACCAGCAGCTGGGGACAGGGGGATGCGGGAACACGGGATCGAGCTGGAGCTGCTGCGGGGCACGGGGTGGATCCCGGGACAGGGGCCCCCAGCAGTGTCCGGTCCCCGAGCTGTCCCCGTGTCCCCAGATGAATTTCATCGCCGCCGCCTTCCACGACGCGGTCCTGCTCTATGCCCAGGCCCTCAACGAGACCCTGGAGCGCGGCGGCTCCGTCAGCGACGCCTCGGCCATCGCCCGCCAGATGTGGAACCGCACCTTCTACGGTGAGACCCGGCCTGGCCCGGCCCCTCCCGTCCTGTCCCCATCTCCACCTTGTCCTATCCCATCCCCATCCTATCCTTGTCCCCAGCCCCAGCCCAGCCCCGTGTCGCCTGCCCCCAGCCCCACTCCCAGGGTGATATTTTAGGATCGGAGCCCCCCTCGAGGGCCCCCCCAGCTCCTCACCTCCCTCCCCAGGTGTCACCGGCTTCCTGAAGATCGACGAGCAGGGGGACCGGGAGAGCGACTATTCCCTGTGGGACATGGATCCCGAGGAGGGAAACTTCCAGGTGAGCCCCGGCGCGGGGGCAGCCGGGCCCGGGGGGGGCCGGGGGCTTCCCCCCACCCATTCCTTGCCGCCCCATCCCCAAGATCGTGGCCAACTACAACGGCACCACCAAGAAGATCCAGATGGTGCCGGGGCGAGAGATCCACTGGCCGGGGAACGCGGTCCCGTCCGATGTCCCTCCCTGTGGCTTCGAGGGCACCGACCCCAAGTGCCGTAAAGGTGAGGGGGGGGGGAGCCGCGAGACCCCCGCCCGGCCCTCCCGGCCCCTGACCGCTCCCTCCTCTCCCCGGCAGCCTCGCTGTCCACGCTGGAGGTCCTGTCCCTCGTGGTCAGCTTGATCCTCATGGCCATCACCGCCACCTCCTTCTTCATCTACAGGTGCGGGGGCCGCGGGGCGGGGACCCCCGGGCGGGGCGGGCTGGGCCGGGGGGCACGGGCCGGGGTCTCACGAGCCCCCCGGGTGCAGGAGGCTGCAGCTGGAGAAGGAGCTGGCGGCCGAGCTGTGGCGGGTGCGCTGGGAGGACGTGCAGATGAGCAGCCTGGAGAAACATCTGCGGAGCGCCGGCAGCAAACTCACCCTGTCCCTGGTGGGCACCGCGCCAGGATCGGGCCGGGGGGACCGGGGGGACCGGGGCTGGGGTCTCCCCATGGCCCCTCGTGGAGGCCAGAGACCGGGATCACGCCCCGGCCCTGCTCGGCGACTGAGGGGACAGGGCTTGCCCCAAATCCCTGCTCAGGGGCTGGGAACCGGGCTCACCCCACAGCCCCGCTCGGGGACGGGAGGATTGGGGTGCCCGGGCTCACCCCACACCCCTCGCACAGCGGGGCTCCAACTACGGCTCGCTGATGACCACGGAGGGGCAGTTCCAGGTGTACGCCAAGACCGCCTATTACAAGGTACGGGGGCGGCGGGGACACCCACTCCCGTGTCCCCCGTGTCCCCCGTGTCCCACACCGTGTTCCCCCTGTCCCCCTAGGGTAACCTGGTGGCCGTGAAGCACGTGAACCGCAAACGCATCGAGCTGACACGCAAGGTCCTGTTCGAGCTCAAACACGTAAGTGGGTGACCCCAGGGGTGTCCCCGGGCCGGGAGGGACACGGTGGGACCCCGGCCCAACCCCTGCTGCCCCCGGCAGATGAGGGACGTGCAAAACGAGCACCTGACGCGCTTCATCGGCGCCTGCACCGACCCGCCCAACATCTGCATCCTGACCGAGTACTGCCCGCGCGGGAGCCTCCAGGTGCGGCCGGGACTTTCCTGGGGCTGCGGGGACACCGGGACCCCCGGCCCGGGGCCGTCCCTCACTCCCGCATCCCCAGGACATCCTGGAGAACGAGAGCATCACGCTGGACTGGATGTTCCGCTACTCCCTCACCCACGACATCGTCAAGGTATTGGTGACATTCCCGGGGGGGTTCCCCATCCCGCGGGGATTCCCAATCCCATAAGGGTCCCCCCATCCCACAGGGGTCCCCATCCCACAGGGATCCCCCGATCGCAGGGGTCAGTTGGCTCCAGCCACGTCTGAGCTCCCTATGCCCCTGCAGGGGATGCAGTTCCTGCACAACGGGGTCATCGTCTCGCATGGGAACCTCAAGTCCTCCAACTGCGTGGTGGATTCGCGCTTCGTGCTGAAGATCACGGACTATGGGCTCGAGAGCTTCCGCGTGGCCCCTGACGGCGACGACACCCACGTGCTCTTCGCCAGTGAGGCCCCTGCATCCCCCAAGTGTCCCCCAAGCGTCCCCCAAGCGTGCCCTGGCCTGACCCCGTCCCCGGTGCCGCAGAGAAGCTGTGGACGGCACCGGAGCTGCTGCGCATGGAGGAGCCGCCGGCGCGGGGGACGCAGAAGGGCGATGTCTACAGCTTTGGCATCATCCTGCAGGAGATCGCCCTGCGCAGCGGCGTCTTCTACGTGGAGGGGATGGACCTCAGCCCCAAAGGTCAGCAGGGACACAGGGGACACAGCGGGGACCCGCTGGGGCATGGCCGGGCTGGCTGGTGGGGTCTGGATGTGTGGTTGGAAGCATTGATGGGTTCTGGGATGTGTTGGGGGGTGGTTGGACCCAGTGATGGGTTCTTGCACCTGGTGTTGGGTTCTTGGACTCATCAATTAATGGCTGGACCCACTGATGGGTTCTTGGGCCTTCTGACGGGTTCCTGGACCCACTGATGGGTTCTTGGGCCTTCTGATGGGTTCCTGGATCCACTATTGGGTTCCTGGAGCCACTGATGGGTTCCTGGACCCACTGTTGGGTTCCTGGACTCACTGATGGGTTCCTGGACTTACTGATGGGTTTCTGGACCCACTGATGGGTCCTTGTGGGTGCTGACCTCCCTGAGGGGTCCCCGTCCCCGCAGAGATCATCGAGCGGGTGAAGAGCGGGGAGCGACCCAGCTTCCGGCCCTCAGCCAATGTCGGCTGCCACCTGGAGGAGCTGGGGCAGCTGATGCAGCACTGCTGGGCCGAGGACGTCCTGGAGCGCCCCGACTTCAACCAGATCAAGGTCCAGCTCCGCAAGTTCAACAGGTGCCACCATGGACCCCGACCCACGGGCCAGGGGTGACCCCCAGAAAGGGTCCTTGGGTGAGGGGTGGCCTCCAGAGAGGGTCTCAGAGTGGATGGTGACCCCAAGGAAGAGTCCTTGAATGAGGGGTGACATCCAGAGAGGATCTTTGGGTGGGAGGTGGCTCCCAGAAAGGATCCCCAGGGGAGCGGTGACCCTCAGGGAAGGTCTCGAGTGGGAGGTGACCTCAGAGAGGTTCCCCAGGTGGGAGGTGACCCCCAAAAAGGGTCTCTGGGTGGGAGGTGACCCCGTTCCCGCAGGGAGAACAGCACCAACATCCTGGACAACCTCCTGTCGCGCATGGAGCAATACGCCAACAACCTGGAGGAGCTGGTGGAGGAGCGCACGCAGGCCTACCTGGAGGAGAAGCGCAAGGCCGAGGCTCTGCTCTACCAGATCCTGCCCCAGTGAGCTCCAGGAGGGTCTGGGGGGAACCCTGGGGGCTGTGCCCGCCCTGACCCCTCCTGTCCCCCCCTGTCCCCCAGCTCGGTGGCGGAGCAGCTCAAGCGGGGGGAGACGGTGCAGGCAGAGGCGTTCGACAGCGTCACCATCTACTTCAGTGACATCGTGGGGTTCACGGCGCTGTCGGCCCAGAGCACCCCCATGCAGGTGGTGACGCTGCTCAACGACCTCTACACCTGCTTCGATGCCATCATCGACAACTTCGACGTCTACAAGGTGAGGGGGACACACAGGACATTTAGGGACAGGTACAGACACACGGGACATTTAGGGACAGGTATGGACACACAGGGACATTTAGGAACAGGTACAGACATGCGGGGACATTTAGGGACAGGTACGAACATGCGGGGACATTTAGGGACAGGTATGGACACACAGGGACATTTAGGGACAGGTACAGACATGTGGGGACATTTAGGGACAGGTACGAACATGCGGGGACATTTAGGGACAGGTACAGACACGTGGGGACATTTAGGGACAGGTACAGACACACGGGGACATTTAGGGACAGGTATGGACACACGGGGACATTTAGGGACAGGTATGGACATGCGGGGACATTTAGGGACAGGTATAGACACACGGGGACATTTAGGGACAGGTATGGACACACGGGGACATTTAGGGACAGGTATGGACATGCGGGGACATTTAGGGACAGGTACGGACATGCGGGGACATTTAGGGACAGGTACGGACACACAGGGACATTTAGGGACAGGTACGGACATGTGGGGACATTTAGGGACAGGTACAGACACACAGGGACATTTAGGGACAGGTACGGACACACAGGGACATTTAGGGACAGGTACAGACATGTGGGGACATTTAGGGACAGGTACAGACACACAGGGACATTTAGGGACAGGTACGGACACACAGGGACATTTAGGGACAGGTACAGACATGTGGGGACATTTAGGGACAGGTACGGACACACAGGGACATTTAGGGACAGGTATGGACATGTGGGGACATTTAGGGACAGGTACAGACACACAGGGACATTTAGGGACAGGTACGGACACACAGGGACATTTAGGGACAGGTACAGACATGTGGGGACATTTAGGGACAGGTACGGACACACAGGGACATTTAGGGACAGGTATGGACACACAGGGACATGCTGGACATGTCCCCACAGGTTACACAGAATTCAAGAACCAGAAAACACCAGGAATCCAGAATCAGGGAATCACAGAAACAGGGAATCCCAGAGTCACAAAATCCCAGAGTCTCAGAGTTCCAGAATTCCAGTTTCCTGGAATGCAAATATCCCAGACTCCAAACATCCCAGAACCCAAACATCCCAGACTTCCAGAATTGCAGAATCCAAGCACAACAGAATCACAAACCCCCAGAATTACAGAATCCCAGGATCACCGAGGAAGGCAAAGCCCTCTCAGACCACGGAGCCCAAGCCGTGCCCCATCCCTGCTTTGTCCCCAAGTGCCACCTCCAGGTGTTCCTGGGACACCCCCGGGGATGGGCCCCTCCCGAGCCGCAGCCGCCGTTTCCCTGAGGGAATTCCCGTTTTCCCGCAGGTGGAGACCATCGGGGACGCCTACATGGTGGTGTCGGGGCTGCCGGTGCGCAACGGGAAGCTGCACGCGCGGGAGGTGGCGCGGATGGCGCTGGCCCTGCTGGACGCCGTGCGCTCCTTCCGCATCCGCCACCGGCCCCAGCAGCAGCTGGAGCTGCGCATCGGCATCCACACGGGTCGGCATTCCGCGGGAACCGGAGCGGGAACGGGAACGGGAACGGGAACGGGAGTGGGCACCCACACGGGTCGGCATTCCGCGGGAACGGGAGCGGGAACGGGAACGGGAGTGGGCATCCACACGGGTCGGCATTCCACGGGAACGGGAATGGGAACGGGAATGGG
>VWYI01004472.1:13302-74761 GCA_013399455.1 Anthoscopus minutus | reverse complement strand
TATATAAATATGTAATATTCTTGGAAGAATGATCTGGAAGCCATGAAATGTTCTCTTTTTCTTTTGTAGATAACTTTGCAAAAAAGCAGCAGCAGAAGAAATTCCAAGAGGAGGCGATTCCAGCACTGAGGGATATTCCCATCAGTGAAGTCAACAGGATGTTTTTCCTCCCTGAAAAAGGGATCTGCAATAGCAGATAGTTGTTATTAAAATCTGTTTGAACAAAGGATTAATAAAGCTTACAGAGGGACTGTTAAAACCTCTCCAAGCTAAAAATAAAAACTCTTTCAGTTTTTTCTCTCCTGAATTTCTAATTAAATTTATATGAATTTATTATTATTATTCTTCGTCTTAATAACCTGCATTGCTCTGAGAACTACACCCCAATAATTTATCTGGTTATTCTTTAAAAATTAAAGAAGTGGGTTTAAAAGTGTTCTGTTACCTGCAGCTTTCTGCTTGGACTCTCATTGAGAGGGGAAAAAAGCAGCTTTTAGTCAGAGTTGAATTCTGTTTCACTTGGAATTCAGGGAGAGAAAATGTGTTTTGCCCAGTCAAACACTTGAGGATGTTTTTTAATTATTATTTGGAAGTGTTTGTATTGTAAATATATTATTTGCCTTTGTAAATATTAATAAAATGTGGCTGATTTTTCCATGTTCACCATTTTCCTGTGTACAATGCTCCATTTTCCTCCACACAATTCTTTATTCAGCCAAATCTGTTGATCCCCCAAACCATCAGATTTACTGAATTACCAGAAATAATAAAGGTGGGCTGTGAAGATTTGCTGAAACAAGTCTTGAAATTATTTTTTTAAACTTATTTTTAAGAATACTGGAAACAAAGTTCAAGGAAATAGCTGGAAATGGAGGAACTGACAGGTCCATGCTCTTAAAACCCAAGCTTAAATGGTTCAGATGTTTTTTAAACAGTGAATATCACTTTTTTTTCTTTATTTTCTTTCTCCCAAGTGTCACAAATTCAGTTATCTCCAGGACTTATTTATCAAGCCTGTAACCAACTTCAGCAGAGAATTTAATTTAAAATGTTTTTATTTCATTAAAAGATAAGAAATGTTTGAGAATTGGTATGAAAAACCTTAGGCTGATTCTTTAGAAATCTGTCCAAATGATCATCAGCTGCTCTGGAAAGTTTTAAGACTTGGTAGCAATCACTTTGGTATAAACAGAAATCTGTGGTTGGTTGGGTTTTGGAGGAATTTGAAGGAAAAATCTCCATGTTCAATATTCCAGGTAGGACTAAAACACCTCCTTATCAAAGGAAAAAATGCTTTTCAACATTTTACTTGGAAATACTGAATTTTAGGTCTATTGGCATTGGATAAAAATGAATTTGTGTCTAAGTTAGAACAGCATTGATTTGTTTGGTAGTTTTAACTTATTAATGAAGTTTTTGGGTTTAGTTTTCTGTTGTTTCTCAACCCTGCCATGATCCCACCCTTTTATTAATTTCAATTTTCAGTTATAATTTCCATTAAATCATGATTTTGTGACCAGCAGACCCAAGTTTACTCTTTTGTCACTCCTCTAATCACGTTCCAGACATTGAAGTATTGACTGTAATCTTTTTTTTTTCCCTATGCATTTTCCACCCTTTTTGCTTCCTGAGAGTGCAATTTCATTTGGAATTCTGAGGTGACAACAAGTGAAGGCCACGTTTAGGATCATTTGATGGAAGGACTAATTCAGTCCCTTGTTAAGGATGCCCAAATCCCTTTAGGATCAAGGAAAACTACTGGAAAATGCCCTGAGAAAATGCAAATTAAAGGATGTAAACCCTGGGCAAAGATTGAATCAGTGATGGATTTCATTTCTCTGTAGACCCCCACAATTATGGGAGAACCAGCAGTGAGGAGGCCAAGGGGGGCTCTTGGTTCAAGGAAATCTTGCAGGGATGAAACTCAGTTTTTGCTTTTCTGTCACTGCTGCTTCAAACACCGTGGTGACCTTTACTTCATCTTGGGCATGTTTGACTCTTCAGAAATTGCCTCTGGGAGCAAAATAAAATCTTTGGGGACTAAAAATTGTGGTTTGGGGAATTGGGGATCCACAGGTCTTGCATGTGACTGTGATTAAGAAGATACACAGCTCTTCAAAGAGGAGAGGAGGTTTTTTAATGTAGATTTATATAAATTTTGCCTTAGCTATTGAGGAAAAAAAAATCCCCCAGATGATTGAACAGTGGTGCCTCTCTTTACAAAACATCCCTGCATATCATGTACCCATTCTTCTCAGAGACTGAGGGAACACTCAATAAATAAAGGGCCAAAATCCCAAAATTTGCCCTCATTTTCACCTTTCTGCTTTACTGGTGACACAACTGGTAGAGTTCGATCCCCTGCATTGTCACTGATGGAATAAAGCCAGGGATGAAACTTCAGTTTTGCATTTAAATGCAGCTTTTTTTGGGTTCTCCTGCAGTTTTCATCCTGTTGGAGATGGATGATATTTTACACACCTTGCTGTGAAGATCATCTGGATCCCCCCAGGAGGGATTGGGAGGGAAATGTGTGGGAATGTGTCACTCTAAAAGAACTGAGGTTCTAGCCTGGGTTCCAATGGAATGGGGCTGCGGCTGCTAAATTTGTGTCTCTCTCTTACTGGCAGGAAAGGGAAGGATGATAAAAACATGGACTGTGGAGATGCTCCAAGGGCTGGAGCAGCTGTGCTGGCAGGAAAGGCTGGCAGAGCTGGGATTGTTGAGGCTGGACAGGAGAAGCTTTGGGCTGAGCTCAGGGTGGCCTTGCAGGGCCTGCAGGAGCCCCAGGAAGCATGGAGAGAGACAATTGCCAAGGGCTGCAGGGCCAGGAGCCAGGGAATGGCTGCCAGTGGCAGAGGGCAGGGCTGGCTGGGATCTTGGGCAGGAATTGTTCCCTGGCAGGGTGGGCAGGGGCTGCCATGGAATTGCCAGAGCAGCTGGGGCTGCCCCTGCATCCCTGGCAGTGCCCAAGGCCAGCTTGGACATTGGGGCTGGGAGCACCTGGGACACTGGCAGGGGTCCCTGCCCTCTGGATGAGTTTTAAGGTCCCTTCCAACCCAAACTATTCCATGATTTCCCTTAAGTTAAGCAGATAAACATTTGCTATTCCCTAAAGGATTGTCCAGACTGTTCCAAAATTATTTGGAGCATGAGGAATTCTGTCAGCTCGACTGGATCATCTCAAACACCAACTGTGGTTGGGCAAGGGCACAACAGGAGCAAGGACAACCCAAGATGTGATAAAGGAATGTTTGTTCATTAAAAGGACCTGCATAATATTGATAAAGCTCATGATCAGGGCAGGAAATTTTTGCAAAAGAGCATATGACTATCTATAACCGCAGCTGGTGCAAGAGTATGAGTTGTATTTTTCCAGGAACTTCAGCAGTTGCAGAAGAAGCAAGAAGCTAGCAACAGATAAAGAACATGCACAGAGTACAAGAATTATGCCACATATACGGAAGTCTGGATTGCTTAAAAGGACTGAACCCCACTATCCGGCACGGCAGTAGGCGAGACTGAGATCTCCCTGCCGTCCAGCGCTGTTTGCCTCTTTGCTTCGCTTGCTACAATTAATAAAAATATTTTAATTAATCCTTATAAATTGATCAGTGATATTATTTATCACACAAGACCCTCTAATATAAAACAGAAACCTGTAATATTAACATGAAACATTCATCCTGGGACATATCCATGCTTGAGGATCTACAAACATTAAAAATGCAACAAGTTTCTGTGAAGTTCAATTCCATTTGTGGGTGGAAATCACAAAAATGTTTCTGCCTTAAGAACAAAATACTTGACTGATCTTGTGTAAATGTATTTTGTTCACCTTTCTCGTGGGCACTTTGAGCCGGAGTTCCTAAAATGTTTAATTTCAGAGTCCTGCTTGCTGAGTCCTGTTGGATTTCCAGTCAGTCTTCACCCAGCTGAGATGAATGGGAGGTTTTGTATCTCCGTGTCCAGAAGCTGAACTGTATTCTGAGGAGAAACCTTTGGAAGGATTTCATTTTGTTCTGCCAGTTTCCTTCCAGCGGGGTTGCCAAAGTCAGTTTTGTTGAGATGCTGTGCTATGGATGAAAAGCAGCTGATGGATGAAGCCAGTGCAGAATAAATAACATTAAATAGGAAATGTTTCAGGAAATTGGGTGGATTTTGTCTCCAGAGCTCAAAAAGCTGCTGTTGGGAATATTGCCTTTGCTCAGTTCTGCTGCTGTTGTCATTCTCTCTGTATAAATGTATTTTAGGGGGAAAAAAATCCTGTAGTATAGTACTTTTAATTCAAATTAATCCAGCATCATAATTAGAAAAAGCACATTTCTGTGGCATGCAAGGAAATGCTTCCCTTGGATATTTATATCCTTCTGAGCTTATCTTAAAAGCTCCTGGAAGCAGAATTCAAGGGTTCTCGAAAATCAGCTTTAATTATAATTTTTCATACAACAGGAATCTGAAATTGTAGAGGTTTTCTGGAGGCATCCCTGTACCAGGGAACAAAATACTGCTCTTTGCTGCCATCATTTTAGGAAATGGAAAATGAAAGCAGCATTTACTGGAAGCATTGCAGCCTTTGAATTCCCAAGGGAAGGTTTTATTTTTGTGGCACAGAGACCTGAGCCAAGAATTTCATCTGCTTCCAGCCTTGCCTTTGAAGTGCCAAACTCCCCAGAAACTCCTTTTGGGGATGCTTTGTTACCTTTTTCCTGGAAATGATGATTGGTTCTGAGGTCTGGTTTCCTGGAAATGACGATTGGTTTGCTGGGTGGGATTGCAGATGAGGTAAAAAATCTGAAGTGGGAACTGAAAGTTGTCTGCAGCTGAATCACAGAGAAGCTGCACCAGTTCACTTCTCTTAATCATTAACGAGCTGGGAAAGTACCCCAGTGCATTTTTTTGTGTGTGCAATTTGTCATCACAGAGCAGGGAAATCATCCTGGATGCTCTTCTGTTTGCTTTTGCTGCAGACTAAATAACAAGGAAGCTGGAGCATAAATCAATTTAGGCTTTCTTGTGAAATTATCTGTGTTTTAGTTCATGTGTTTGGAATTGGAGATGTGGAAATGAATCTAAAAGCTGAATTTTCCTTTGTCACTCTGGGGTTTCAATTTCAACTGATTCTTGTCATTCCCTGTAAGACATGATGTCTCCTGGTGTAAATATAATTAATGATCCTCTTTTGCAAGTGGAGATCTTCCAAAAAATCCTTCATTTTAATAGGTTCATTCATGTGGAATCTGAATTTTTCCAGACCTAAAATGAGTGACACTACCTTTGTTTGCCAGTACATGACAGAGAGGAGGAGCTGCCACACATTTGAAGGGGTTCTGAAAACTCTCTGACCTTATCCCACAATCACCAGAGGTGCAGGAAAGGTCAAATATCTGGAATTCTGCATTTGCTTTGTCTCTGGGGAAACCATGACAGTTTTGGTTGGATTAAGGCACATTAAAGCTAAAATTATTTAAACATAGTGGGGGGAAATAGTTAATCCTTGAGGTATTTAAAGGTGCTGGTAGCAAGGCAAGTGCTGAGAAACTCTGTGAGCAAAAAAAAAACCATTTTGGGGAAGTCAAACAGGTGCCACACAATGCCAGTTTTCATGTGGCATTAAATTAAATCTTGGGTTTTAATCAAGGCTGACTTTTTTTTTCTGGCTGGCAAAAGATTACGAAGGGGGGGGAAATCTGATAACAAGAAAATGGCAGAACCCCAGAAAATATTACAAATGCTGTTCAGAACCTGTGGGTTGTGCTGCAAGTGGATGTGGCCAGCTGGGCATTCAGCATTTTTATTAGAATGAATATATCCCATGGAGCCAATAAGCAGCAGTTTCTGCATTTGAAACAATTCCTTGCCTAAATTCAGTGTGTTTCCAGGCCTTTAGGTTATTTTGGGGCTGTACATGACATTATTCCTCTAACCAATGCAATTTTCACTCTCTCAGGACTGCATTGTTTAAAATAATGACTCAGTACAATGCTCTCAATGTTCTTTATCTGTGTTACTGCAAGCAACCTGATTTAAATCTTTGGTTCAGCTTTAGGGTTTTGTTTGAAGTCTCTGAAAACATGAAAGGATTTCCTCCCATTTTCCAGTGCTTTGACTCACTCTCCTTGGAAAGAGAATTATAGTTTCTTTTAGAGCTCTGCTGTATTTCTATGTGATCAGATGTTTGTCCATCCATTCCTGACAGTTCTTTTTTAAATTCTTCATTTTTTAATGTGGATTGTTCTGGGTCTCTCAGGGCTCACTTCCTCCTCCTCCTCCTCAGCATCATCATTGTAGAAGTGAACTGTGACCTGTACAGGAAAACTGGCCAGAACCTCCTCTCCCAACATTAGCAAGAAACTTCTGGGATTTGGATTTGGGCAAATAAAGCCTGAGAAGAAGAAAATGCATTTTAAGAAACAAACAGTGCAACACCTGTCTACCCCAAACCAGCTTGAACATTAAAATTTATTTTTTAATTCATTCATTCCAGAATTAGGATCAGGATACCAGGGTTAGGCTGGGATTGGTGGCCTGAGGTACAGAGGTTATTTCAGTGGATTTTGTGTCTCCAGGTGGAGGAAGAGGAGGTGATTTATTTATTTCAAAATCCATATTGTTTTGTATTAAAATCATAAATGGCCCCGCATGGTTTCCCTTTGGCCAATTTCCAATTTCCAATGAAATCTGACAGTAATTAAGGCCACACAGATTTCAGATGCCACAGCTTTTATAACAATTGCTTGTAAAGAAGAGGGATATTCCAAGGATTTTCCTCCTCTAAAGGAAAATCCCAATTAGGAGCTCCCTAATTAAAGAATCCAAACATTGGTGAAAATCCTTATCAGTTCTCCAAACTCAAAAAGTTTTACCTGGAGTTGAGCTTTTAATCAAGAGCAAATTAAAGCAACCTCAAATCTGTACCAATCCCACTCTGTTAGCAGCTGTTCCCTTTCAATATTTGGGCTTAGGGAGCAATAAATGTAAACATAAATTAAGTGAGGCGAAAAATTGAGTTTTTAAAATTACTTTTTCCTTAGATTCATCTTTTTCAGGCTCTGTTCAGCCTGGGCATCTTTTAAGGGATAAAAATCTTTGCAGTTCGGTGAGTAATTAAATTGTAACTAAAATGAGATTTTTCCAGGAACAAACTGATCCTTCTCCTAAGAAGGAAGGAGTTTCATCTTTTTTTTTTTTTGTGGCTTTTCCTCTCTGAGGTGACAGGATTGAACTCACCTCACTGGGTGCTGGAACCCCAGGGCTCCTTTTGATGCACAATTTTTCACTTGACCATCCAATTCTGGCTGGAAAGAGACATTTTTATTAATTAGAAAGGACTCAAAATGAAGATTTCACTTATTTTCTTTAGGTAACTGGGGAATCCCATAGCAATGTTGCTTTGTTTACTTTTTTCCTTTAAGTGGAATTCTTGACATCATCACTGTGGGTCTGTTCTCTCATAAAAATAAAACCTCAGGACCTTTGTTGATTGTGCCTCAATCTCTATTTTTGTTCTTTCACCCTTCCCACCCAAGTAAGTAAAACTAAAAATCACAGTGCATGTCAAAGCCAGGAAGAATTACTTTAAAATTCAGTTTTCTGTTGATGTCCTCAGTGGTTTACTTATAGCAACATCCCTCCCAAAAAAACCCAATAAATACAATTATGCACATGAAAACATGTTTTTAAAAGTCATTTTCACTTAAACACTCCCTACATAAAAAATATCACATCCAGACTATGCCTGGAGATCTCAAACTGAGATTATTTTACATACATATATATAAATATATATATAAATATATGGATATAAAATTGAGCAAAGAGACAGTGCTGTTAAAATGAGGGTTGTGTGGAGTAAGCTGTTTTTTCTGCAGCTCTTGATATTGTATTAGTAATATAAATTCTTATTACATTATTATTGCTAAATTGAATCTATCTGTAAATTATTAATATTAATACATTTACATGTTAATGCATTTATTACATATAATTATACTTATATATAAAAATAATAATATATAATTATACATATATATGAAGTATATAAATGTATAAAATATATAATATATATGAAATATATATTATGTTATATATTTAATATTTAGATAAAATATATAAAAACTTATAGAATTACACAATTTTACATAATTATTATGNATATTAGCATATATTAATATTTAATGCCTATTAATATATTAATTCTTTAAGTATAGTAGTTAATATATTAATCACTAAATTTAACATATCTTCTATTAAGAGGAATTGATAATTCTATATCTAACACATAATTATAGAGGTACTCTCAACCATCACCATGCACAGGGCACTGATTTAAACTCTGTTTTCCAACACTAAAGAAATGCTGGAAAGAACAAACGAGGACCTGACCCAGCCTGGCTTCCCGTGCTCAATTCCTGCTTTTCCACAAGGATTATTCCCCCTGGAATTTGCTCTCACCATTTATTGGTTCTCCTTGGCCTCCTCATCCCTTGCTGGGGGCACCCAGGCTCTCCACAGCTGCTTGGAAAATCAGGATTCAATGGAATCATGGAATATCCTGAGCTGGGAGGGACCATCAGGATCATGGAATCCAAGTCCTGACCCTGCACACAGCACCCAAAATCCCACCCTGTGCATCCCTGAGAGCATTTTTATTTAGTAAATTGGATTTTTGTGGCAATATTTGGTTTGTCCCCACACCCCAGTCACCCTCTGGCCCATTTCTCACCAAAGGCTCTGCTATAAGTATGCATGATGTTATTGGCTTTTTGCAAGTATTAAATGGAATGCTGTATGTATAACGATAACAAACCTGGCTGTACTAACATAATTTATTTCTATAACAAAACTAAGCAGTAGTGTGATACTTATATATGTTAGGCCATAGTAAAGTATTGAAATAAGGACAGTTTTTGTACATGCAACCCAGAGAGTAAAAAGAAAATCAGAAGGCCTCCCTGACATTCCAAAACTCTCTTACCAGATGAAGACAACAGCAACCAGAGTCCCAAAGAGGAGATTTCCTGGGCCTCTGCTATCAGGGGCTGAAGGCACACTGGAGCCCGAGGAAAGATTTATCTGTGGGGCAGTGGAGGGGGTTAAAGCTGAGCAAAAGAACATCCAAACTTAAAACAATGCATAAATCCATGAATATGCAACAGGCTGGTGCTCTTAAGGAATGATTCTTTGTTCCTAAGGTGTGCTCTTGGCTGAATGTCAAGGCACCCGACCCTCTTAACCCTTTGCTTTATCTTTGTCTCTTAATTGTGTCTTTTTTAAAAATTAAACCCCTTTTATTATATCAAAACGAGTAGAAGTCGATTTTTATAACAGGCTCCTTGCCCTTTAGGCTCTCACAGTTCTGAGAGAACTCGAGTTGGTTTAAATAACACTGAAATCTTTTTATTTCTGCAGAAAACCCCCAAACTACCTCTCCCTGCCTCTCTGGCAGACGCCCGGTGCTCACTGAGTGCCTGATGAGTTTTTGAGGCTGCAGCACTGATCCAAGGAGCACAACGTGATCCCTTTAGCCCAAAGGGGCAGATGCAGTGCTGGGTGCTGTGTCTGCCTTTTTTTGGTGGGGTCACCACAACTCTGCATGCTCTTTCCACCAGGATTTTCCACCTCTGTTGCTGTGCAACAGATCCAGCTGGAGAAATAGAAAAGCGCTTCCAAATAAGCATCAAACTCATAACAAATAATAAGGTTCTCACAACCTTAATTTTAGTTCTGTAATCTTTAAAGGAGGAAGTTTCAGTGAAACAAATAAAGTAACGAGGGACATTTTCAGAAATATATTTTGCCCTTTACTCCTGAAGTTGACAAATGTTTTTCAGTTTCTAGTCAATGGAATAATTCCATACTCACAACTGGAGATTCCCAAGCTGGAAAAGCCTCCCTGCTCCTGCCTTACCTGCCCAGGTGCTCCCCCGGCCGGGGCGGGAGCAGCCGGGAATCCCGGGAATCCCGGGAGCGGCTCCCGGCTGTTCCCTCCAAGGATTTGGATGCTCTGAAACCTGCGAGAGGCTCTGAGCTCATCCTGCCAAAGGAACTCACCTCAACCAAACCCGGTAAAAGCGGGGAAATGTCCTTAAGGAGAGGTTTTTCCAAAGAGATCAAAGGTAGGATGGGCTCTCACCTTGGAGGATGTTCCAGGACCGGCAATTCCAGGGAAACAGAGGGGTTTTGTTAGGTTTGGTTGGCAAATCCCATGGGATGTGACACCTATTTATCCAATTTCTCTTTCTGGTGCTGTTTTACTGAATGTGAATTTACAGAATGGTCGGGAGTATTGCAGAATCAGGATTTGCTCTTTATTAGACACACTCTGTAAATGCACTTTTCCCATGTTTTGGGAAAACTCATCTACATCCTGTCCTAAAAAAAGATCCAAGTTCTAATGTGAGTTTCTTCCCAGAGAAGGAAAAATAATTTATTTGCCACAGATTATTTAGTGTGAATTGGGCACCTTCAGACTAAATCTATTCCCTCCCATGTTTGTACCTTGTGATATCCTTGAAGTTGTAAATAAATAAATAGTGCCCTATTACAAATAAAAAATATGTGCAGAGCCTCAATCCCTTTGAACATTTCTGTGCCAAAACCAATACAATTAATAGAACAAAGAACATGGTGAACAATATTAAAAATCCAAAATATTGGTTAAATAACAGCCCAGGTCCTGAGAAAAAATGGCAAACTTCTTAAATGACCTGAAGTGTAATTAAATATCTTGCTAAATTACAGTCTGACCTCCACATATTTAATTTCAGCAGCTCAGTTTTATTTCGTCCTGATTTAACTTGAGAGTTGAAAGGGAAGTTTGTATTGAAGAATTGATATCTGTGATCTTGCAATCAGATCTGGATGTGAGGATAATTGATTTATTCCTCTGCCAACATGGATATTAGTGCAGGACTAGAGCCTACACTGCTGAAATGTAACACTCCAGAAGATGCAAAGCTATTCTCAATTAAATCTCTTGATAAAGCCCTGCAAGACCAAATTTATGATAAAATTATTGAAAATACAACTTTGGTGATGAAGCTGCAATTATAAATATAGTTACATGTAGAAAAAAAAAGGTGAACATTACATTATAGTACTAAGCAATCACACCACACAACTTTAATTGGCATTTTTGTGGAAATCATTAACTAAAGTCAGGTTGCTTTCTGCAGTACACTTGATTTTAATGTAAGGGGCTTGATTTTGATATTTGGTGAAGAGCTCAAAATTAGAAGTTTTCCAAGAAGTCAGGGGAAGTGTTCAGATCTCTGACACTACCTGGGAATTACTCTGACAGATTCAACTTCTACAGAAAGATAAGCCCTGCGTAATCATTTTGTGTTAATTAAGAGGTTTTTATCTTTGTGAGAAATGGCTTTTATGCTGTTTTCTCATGAAGGCAATTGTGCATTTGCAAGAATAAAGGGTGCTCAACATAAATTGATATATTTGGGGAACCTGGACACCTCTACAGCATTTATAGTTTTGAGTAATATCCGATATTAAACAAAAACCCACAGACACTGATGTTAGGCAAAGCTCCTCCCAGAGAAATCCTTGGAAAAGCTTTTAAGGAGCAGAAGAAGAAGGAACCAGCTGGTCACAAAGCACAGCAAGTCTCAAAATATTCCTTTAAAGTCAAAAAGAGAAGCTCAGCTGCTCCAAGGTTACACAGTAGAGCTGGGAGGTTTGAGGGCTGATATTACTCCCTGTTTTTTCCAAGGTTTCCTTCCACCCTCCTGTAAAGAGGAGCTGACTGATATTTTATTAAGATTATTTTATTTTAGAAAATCTATTTTAGTAAATTCCCTGGTGCATGCAAGGCCTTGGTTCATTAACAAAAATAATAACAACAAGAGAATGTTTTCCCAATCTAAAATTCTGAAGTTTTTAGTCAAAGCTTGTCATGATTAAGTCCAAGGTACACTACAACAGGAACCAGAAAACCTCCAGCAGCTTTACAGCTCTTAATTCATTCTTAGCCAACATAAGCAGGATCTTGTGTTGAAACAGGGACTGGTTTTGCCTGTTCTGCTTTAGATTCCCTTGCATTGTGAGGCTTTAAGTTTTCTCATTTCCTCATAAACTTTTCCAAGGTAGGGGATCCTCAAAAATAAAAAAAAAATGCTCTTTGTGGAGCTGGCTGCATTCGGTGGCACCGCAGGATTTGAAGCAAAGCACGTTCCTGTCTGTGGAAAGGTTACACAAACAGCCCAGCTTTGTGCAGGCTCTGGGGTCAGCAGTGCATGTGCTGTTGAACTAGCCCCGGGGAAAGTGAATTCCAGAGTTGAGAGCTTGCTTTGGAGAGTGTTTTCTTTCTTTTGATGTAGCCAGGCGAGTTTTTGGACTTCCTGCACAAGATAAAGTCACACAAAGGAGCAGGGTGAGTGTGCCAGGTGAGAAGCGCTGCAGATTTGTTCCTCTGTGTAGGGCAGGATATGGCAGCAGCACGAGATTGGTGTTTATGAAGCTTGAGATGAAGCATTACTTAAAATATTTGGCCTCACAACTGATACTGTAATCTGTTTGTGCCTTGAGCTGTGGAAATATTGTCTCATCTCTCAAAGGGTGCCAGGTTGGACAATCACAGAATCCCCATCCAGCAGCAGCAGCATCACCCCAAACCCTGTCCCCAAGGGCCACACCCAGACTCCTCCTGAACACTCCCAGGGACAGGAACTCCAAACCTCCCTGGCAGCTCATCCCAAGGCCTGACCACTCTTCCAGGGAAAAAATGTCTCCTGAGCATCCCCTGGCACAACTTGAAACCATTTCCTTGCCTCCTTTCATTTGAAACGTGGAAGCAGAGCCAATTTGTTCCTTGTTTATCTACAGAGCCAGCATGCTATTGCTAGAGATCCACTTGGGGGTAAAACTGGTATTTTAGAATACCTGTTGCACTAAATTCCCAAGTGCAGGACAAGACCTTCAGTTCAGAATAATAAAAAAAAAGGTTTTGGTTTCCTGCCCTGTTCAGGAAACAACTGTCACGTGTCTGTCAATGTAGGTGTTGGCTTCTTTCTCGTAGCCTTGCATTTTGCACCTGTTTTTTTTCCTTTCCCTTTTCACTCACACACTGAGTATCTGCCAGGATCAGACTGATCCACAGCTTCCTTTCCCAGAGCTGTGTTGTGATTGCTTTCCCTATAAAATACAGAAGGTATTTGGTAACTTTGGTGCATAGATGTATTGGAGGAGTAAAGGATAACTCGCTGCCTGTTGTGTATTCTGAAGGAGCAATTTGTGTTTGCAGCACATACAGCACATGCAAATCCTACAGTTTTATCCCCTGCCAGGCTGTTCTTCACTCTGGTGTCAGTGTTTAGCCCTTTGTCATTTGGTAAATCCAATGCATCCACTTGTGGGTTTGGTGGCTTCAGGAATGGGAACTGGAGACAGGTGTTCTGTGTGGGACACAAAAGGGAATGCTGTGCCTTTAGGACACCATGAATCTAGGAATAAGGTCAGATAGCAGTGTGAAGTCATTTCTGTGGGAGATCCTTTCCTGTTGTCCATCAGGATAGTTTGAGCTTTGGAGAAGCTCATTTATCCTGGGCTCCATCACAGCTGGTGGGAGCAGCAGGTGAGGGGGAAATTCTGCACCTTTGCCCAGCTCAGGTGAGCCCCCTCCTGCAGAGCTGCCCCAGCCCTGGGAGCAGCCCAGGGAGGAGCTGGAGCTGCTGGGGAGAGCCCAGAGGAGGCTCCAGGATGAGCAGAGGGCTGGAGCAGCTGTGCTGGCAGGAAAGGCTGGCAGAGCTGGGATTGTTGAGGCTGGACAGGAGAAGCTTTGGGCTGAGCTCAGGGTGGCCTTGCAGGGCCTGCAGGAGCCCCAGGAAGCATGGAGAGAGACAATTGCCAAGGGCTGCAGGGCCAGGAGCCAGGGAATGGCTGCCAGTGGCAGAGGGCAGGGCTGGCTGGGATCTTGGGCAGGAATTGTTCCCTGGCAGGGTGGGCAGGGGCTGCCATGGAATTGCCAGAGCAGCTGGGGCTGCCCCTGCATCCCTGGCAGTGCCCAAGGCCAGCTTGGACATTGGGGCTGGCAGCACCTGGGACACTGGCGGGGGTCCCTGCCATGGCAGTGGGTGGAGCTGGATGAGCTTTAAGTCCCGTTTAACCAAAAGCAATCTGCGATTCCCAGAGAAGCCGAGTCGCGGCGCCGGGGACGAGAAGACCTCGCCTGCTTCTCCTCTTCCTCCTCCAGGGCACGGCTACAACTAGCCCACTGCAAAGAGGCTATAAGCCACTTTTAACGATTCTGAGCGCTCTTTATTCCTTTTTACACCTCCCTTCACCGCAGAGCCGCGCACTCCCCTCACCGTGAGGGTAAAGCGTCCAGCCCAAGACCGAAGCGCTGAGGGGAGGAGGGGAGAGCAGCGACGGTGCAAAAAGGGGGCGGGGCGCCGCGCGCGCCCGTCGCCGCCAGCCAATCGGCGCTGAGAGCTGCGCCCGCCCTCACCGACGCGCAGCGCTGCGATTGGCCGGGGCGGGCGGGGGGCGGGGCCGAGCGCCCGCCATGCTGATCACGCTGTGCTACCTGTACCTGTGGGTGCGCTGGGGGCCGCGCTCGGCCGCGCTCGTCCGCAGCACCGTGCGGAGGCTGCACCGCTCCCGCTGCTCCTTCACCTTCTGCGCCCGGCAGCCGCAGCCCGAGGAGCGCGTCTGCCTCCGCATCGGCGGAAAGGTGTTCTGCACCGGCGAGGCGCAGGTAGAGCCGCGGGGTTGCCACGGGAACGGGCGATGCGCATCCCGGCCCCGGGATGGGGTTGTGGTTTGATTTTGGGGATTGGTGGTGGGCAGGGGTTTGGGATTGGGAAGAAGAACGCGCGGAGGGAATTCGCTGTCTGTGTCACTGCCGGAGGGGAGGAGAAGGGGACAGCCGGGTGGTTGTTTTGGTGGGACGTGTTAGTTCGGGTGTGGTTCCCTCTTCTCGCTGCTTGTTGGAATAGGATGTGGGCTGAGGGATGCTCTGGGTGCTGTGAATTCGCGTATATATATCTGTGTGTTTGTGGTTAGTGCAGCTTTTCAAGGGCAGCAGTGGTTATAGGAAAGCGTGGCTGGGAGAGCTTGCTAGAATTTCACAGAATCACGGAATGGTTTGGGTTGGAAGGGATCTTAGAGTTCATCCTGTTCCAAACCCCTGCCACGTCCAGCCTGGCATTGCACATTTCCAGCAGCCACAGCTGCTCTGGGCACCCTGTGCCAGTGCCTCCCCAGGGAACAATTCCTGCCCAATTTCCCATCTAAACCTCCTCACTTTCATTTTAAGGACATTCCCCCTTGTCCTGTCACTCCTTGTCCCTGGGAAAAAGCCTCTTGCCATTTTAGCAACATACTTTGAGCACGCATAAAGCTTTAGTCTAAAAATCACGTGCTGTGTTTGTGAGTTCAAGATTTGTGTCAGGAGTTTAAAACGTTGCTGGATCTGCCCTGGAATGTGGACTGAGCCTTTGCTTACTGAGAGCTGTGGTCTCCTCCCCATTCAAAATGTTGTTTTAAGTGAGGCAGATGTGGTGGAAAATGAAAATCACAGTTTTTTACAAATGAGCAGGGGTGGGGGAGGCTGTGGCTGCCCAAGACGGTGGAAAAATCCTGTGCCTGAACCAGTTCTATTTGGCACTGCTGGAAACAAAAAGTGAGCTTGCTTGACTTTCAGGATTAGAAGTGGCACTGCCCCCAGCTAGTCTGAATTATTTAAATGAATGTTGGATTTCTCTAAATTTGTCACTAAAGGCCAGAATTGGTTTGGGTAAGGCTCTTCTTGATCTCTGCTTTTTGCTGATGCTGATATGTGTGGGGTTGAGAGTTATTTCAGTTGTTCCAGGCATTGCTGGGAAGGGAATTACGGAGCGTGTCAGTGGCTAAGTGCTCTTCAGGAAGCAGAGAAGCTTTTCATAAGTTCAGTAGGTAAAGAGAACGTTTGCAGTGAGGGAAAACAAGATTAGAAATGCTGATGGAGTTGGTTCTATTTAAAACTAGGTTTTTTTGCTGTTTAATGAACAGATTATTTCATGCTCAAGAGCAATGGTGGCAATCTTGGGCTCTTTCACAGCTGAGTTAAATACTTCATTCACATTCCAATAAAGCTCTCAAAAACAAAACAAAGCTGTTCTGCCTCTGGATCATTGTTCTGTGAAGGACATTTCAACTGATTTCTGCTCTTTGCTCCGCTCCTGCTCCTTTCTGAAACAGCTTCTCCTCAGTCCTTGCACAGCCAGCACATTTTTTTCTGTCTGCAGAGCTATTCATGCAGACTGATTTTATAATCTGCTCGGTTTATTGGTGTTTATTGGGAGCTGGGAAGCCCTCTGGGGAGCTGCAGCTTGGCATGAAGTTTGGCATAGGCTCAGGGCTGTTATTCAGTATTTTTTTTAAATATGTGGTGACTCTTAAGAATCCCTGGGTCAGGTCCTGTTGTGCTGCAGCTCGGTGTGAGGGCTCTGGCCCTGCATCACTGGGGAGCTCTTAACATCACCTGTGAAGAGATAAAAGGTTAATTAAGATTTTTTTTTTTGGTTTCTGGGCAGCCAGCAGAGCTCCTTTGCTCTCTCAGTAGCTCAGACTGTGATCAGTGGCTCACTTAAGACACCAGCAAGTCATAAATCATAGGTTGTAAAGGAGTTTTTTTTTTTTGTTTGATCTTTAGCCAAATCAGGTGTTTAAGGTAGTTTAAAGCTTCCTGAGCTCAGTTCACTTTCCTGTGGGAGAAATCAGTATTTGCTTGTGCAGCTTCTGTGCTCACCAAGGGTATTTGGATCAGTGAAGTGCCCCCAGAGCCTCAATATTCTGTGGTTTCATTTGGGGTGGGCAGTGATGAACATATTTAGTGTTAGAATTTAGTGGCAGAGGGGAATTCTTTCCTGCCTCTGCATGGAGTTACTGAAGGTGTGTGCTCAGGGTATGGCAGGAGCAAAACAGTTATTTCTAAGGTTTGCCATTTTTTCAGTGTATCAGACACGTGAACTTCAATGCAAAATCTATGTAAAAATTAGAAATGGATGTAATATTTTATTGAGAAGCTGTGAGGTGTCTCAAACGTGTTTGCAGGTCTAAAACCTGCTGCTGATTGCAGGTTTTGAGCTTTATTTGTTCCTTGGTGAGGGCAAGAGAGAGAATCTTTTGTAATTGAATGAAGAAAACTTTTGTCCGGTGGTCTGCTGAGTGGTGGATAGAACAACTTCTGGAAAAACTGATTCTGAGTGAATTATTTCTTTATATTTTACAAGTTTCATAGTTCATGAGGAATTTTGATTCAGATGCACGAGGATTCAATATTCAGTGTGGATGGGAGGGGAGGATCAGGTGAATGAGGGATGCTGCCAGTGGCAAATGTCCCACAAGAGTCACAGTGCCAGTGGCTCAGGGGTTTTGTGTTGCACTCTCTCTTCCTGTAAAGCTGAGAGCTGGAGTTTGGCTTGGCTTAAAAACGTGGTTTGTCACTTTTACTTTTACTTCTAGTGTTCCTTTGTAATGGTTCAGAACTTTATCCCTTCTTTATGTCTCAAGGGGAATGTGAAATAATCATCACCCTTCCCATGAGGCTGGAGGGTCAGGTTTGAATTTAAGCTGGGCATAATTTAAAAAGGAATTCTTAAATCAGCTGCTTCCTGTACAGACTTACTCTCCTTTCCCGTTTCTTTCAGTTCCTTGATGACTTAAACAGGTGGAGTGTGCTTCTCATTTCCCCCTTTATTCACCCTGAGAGGTTGCTGCCAGCAGAACACATCGCTTTTGTGACAGAAAGCATTTCTGTTCAGACAGAGAACTTGCAGAAAAGACCTGACTCTTCAAAGGAGGTAAGAATCTCTCTTTGTTTCTTGCACAGGTGGGTTGTGATGCTACTGGGAATGAAAAAGGGAATTGCTGCATTCAAATCACTGCTCATAATTAAGCTCTATTTTGTGTTTCAAACAGACCCAGGGAGATTTTGTTGAGACTTTCCAGTAGCATTTTTCTCTTGCTGTTGGTGGGAATTGCCCTTCTGCTCTGGAGCCAGACTGGGAGAAGTTGGGATTGTTCAGCCTGGAAAAGAGAAGGCTCCAGGGAGAGCTCAGAGCCCCTTCCAGAGCCTAAAGGGGCTCCAGGAGAGCAGCTCTGGACAAGGGCCAGGAGCCAGGGAATGGCTGCCAGTGGCAGAGGGCAGGGCTGGCTGGGATCTTGGGCAGGAATTGTTCCCTGGCAGGGTGGGCAGGGGCTGCCATGGAATTGCCAGAGCAGCTGGGGCTGCCCCTGCATCCCTGGCAGTGCCCAAGGCCAGCTTGGACATTGGGGCTGGGAGCACCTGGGACAGTTGCCTTTGTGAAAAATCCTTCTCCTGCTTTTCACTGAAGCCCCCTTCAGGCATGGGAAGGCTGTGAGAGGAGAGATGGATCTCACTGCCTCCAGGGAAGGGAGAGAAGGGCAGATGTGCATGTCAGGATGTCCCTGTGCCTGCTGTAACAAAACATCTGGGCTGCCTGCTGGGATTCCAGAGCTCTTCCATGATTCAGGCTCTGCCCCAGGCTGGGGTCATCCCTGGGGCCATGGATGCTGTCCTAAGTGTCCCTAAAGGGCCACCTGTCACCCTTGTTTCCTGGAACTGGGTTTCAGGCTCCTTCTTGGAGTTCCAGGAGATGCCATCCCCAGGTGCTCATGGCCTGGCTGCTTCCCTGGGTGAGGATCCCCTGGTTTCCAGGTCACTTTTTCCAGGAGATGATCCAGCAATCCCCTGCTGGAGTGAACATGGGGAGCAGAGGTGTTGGTAAACGGATTTGTCTGAGGGCAGGGAGGGGAGGACAGGTTGGGAATGGGCTCAGCTCTGGGTTTGGAGCTGCAATCAGACTTTGGGTGCCTTCAGCCTCTGCCAGTTCCAGGACAGAGCATGGAATTGGAGCCTGTTAGTCAGGAATGATATCCAGAAGTGCTGCTTCAGGGGAAATCCTTGTCTTCATGGGGTTCCAAGGCACCCAGAGCTTGATGGGACCTTTTCTGCTCAAATCCTCTGATCCTGATCCCACTGGGAACATGTTGCCCTGGAGAAAATGTGCATTACTGGGTTTGGGAATGATTTTATTGCCTTTGATAGGTGAATCCATCCAGGTAGGCTTTGCTTCTGGAGATAAATGAGCTGTGCCCTCCCTCTTGTCTCAGCGTGCACCTGGCCAGAGCTGCCACCTCAGGTGGAAGATTTTTACTTCATTTTTACTTTTTGTAGCTGAAAGATCCAGAAAAACATCTGCATGGAAGCTCTAATTATCTGTTCTTCTGGGATTTATTGTTTTTTTTTAAATTTTCTTGGGTTTGCTTTCATTTTCTTCAGGATGGAAAATTTTGCATTCTTATGTGGACACATTAATTATTAATTTGATTTAGAAAGCTCAAAACAAAATCAAACCTAAAAAGGAAAAGGACTGCTGGTTTATTTTGTTTATTCTGTGTGAATCCAGTAAAGTGCTCTTAATTTTGGTATCTCTGGCTGTCACCATAGCCAGGAGCTGTGGGAACACTTTGCTCTTGGGGGAATTTCTGGCCAGAAAAGCCATTTTTTGTAGGTCTATTAGTGATCTGTGTCTGGTGAAAATGAGGGGGACTCAGAAAAGAGGAGTGTGAATAATGTCTCATCTCTTGCTGAGAGCTGGCCTTTCATCCTCTGCTCTGACAGAATTTTGTTTTTGATTTGTAGCAGGAAAGCTGGAAAATATTCCCTGAGGGTTTTTGCTCTGCCCTGGAGCCAATGGATTGTTGCCTGAGCAGGATTTCAGGGTCATGGGTTTTGGCAAGAGCTTTACTTCGTGAGCTGCTTCTGTAGGTTCACTTTATTTCCACTGTGCAGCAATAACTACATTTTACATCTGACATTTTGCTTGGTGCCACAAAAGAAAGATCAAGAGCATCAACAGATCTTCTTCACAGTTTGCAGGTGTGGGTGTTACCTGCCTGTTCTTTGGATGAGAAAGGGTATTTAAATATTCTGTAAGTCTCTCACCCTCCACCACAGGCAGGCACATTGAACCTGGGACTGCTCAGGTGCTGCAGAGCTGGAGTTTAAACCCAAAGGTCAAAGTGGCAAAGCCCCACAAGCTGCTCCTCTTTTCCTTTTGGAAAGGGAATTTTTTTGCTGAGGGTTAGCAGAGGTCATAGATCAGAAGACACCCAGCCAGGTTTCTTGTTAGATATCCAAAGGCCATAAATATAAATATGGATTGGGACCCCCCACCTGCAGAGCTGCCCCAGCCCTGGGAGCAGCCCAGGGAGGAGCTGGAGCTGCTGGAGAGAGCCCAGAGGAGGCTCCAGGATGAGCAGAGGGCTGGAGCAGCTGTGCTGGCAGGAAAGGCTGGCAGAGCTGGGATTGTTGAGGCTGGACAGGAGAAGCTTTGGGCTGAGCTCAGGGTGGCCTTGCAGGGCCTGCAGGAGCCCCAGGAAGCATGGAGAGAGACAATTGCCAAGGGCTGCAGGGCCAGGAGCCAGGGAATGGCTGCCAGTGGCAGAGGGCAGGGCTGGCTGGGATCTTGGGCAGGAATTGTTCCCTGGCAGGGTGGGCAGGGGCTGCCATGGAATTGCCAGAGCAGCTGGGGCTGCCCCTGCATCCCTGGCAGTGCCCAAGGCCAGCTTGGACACTGGGGCTGGGAGCACCTGGGACACTGGCAGGGGTCCCTGCCATGCCTGGGCTGGGATGGGATGAGCTTTAAAGTTCCTTCAATCCAATTCATCCTGGGATTCTGTGACTGAATACAACATTTGGGTTGTGCTCATCAGAAACTGTCTTTGAGAGTTGTTTGCCCTTTATTTTTGTTCCCTTGGGAGATACCACAAAATCAGAAGTTGGAGCTGGATTCTCTTGGATGTTGTGTGAACCATTTAATTGCAGTAAATAAAAAGGTAAATTTAGCTGATGGTCTAATTATGAACGAGTGGAATAACTGACAGTTCACCCTCAGTTTGTGCATTCACAGTGAGCTTTTCCTTACTTTAATCAGTGTTTTACATCTGCTGTGTGGTGATGAAAAGCTGAACCTCATGGAAGTGGTGTCAGAGTGCTGCAGTTGCTCTGTGGGAATTGCACTTTGGCTCCCAGTGTTTGGAACCTTGCAAAGGCTGATGTTTTTTTTAGGTCATGGAGGCAGGTGCCGCTTCCTTGTCTCTAAAAATTCCTTCATGGGAGAAAAACTGATTTTTGTATCTAGTTGTGTCTCCTACTTGTGCAATGTTTCTTTCCTGGAGAAAGGAATTTTTGATGTAGAGAAACATCTTGAGCCCTCAGGGTTTCCTTAACGCTTCTGATAAGTTTTACTAAACTCTTGTTGTTTACTTTTATTCTTTTTTATCAGCATTCTTGCTTGCACTTTGTGCTGGAGGAAACACATCCAAGTTGATTTTTTTTCTTACAAAATGTGACAACGCTCTGCTGCCATTTTGTTGCTTGGAACTTTCAGAGCCTCGATCTTTGGGAATGGTTCCTTTGTACTCCCAATTTGCTCCCCACACTTGGTGTGCATATCGTTCTCTTCCATCAGCTCTCAATCTTTGCTGCCTAAAGCAACCCTCCCTCAGTAAATTCTTTGGGTTGTATTCCATTCTCCTGCAGATCCTCTTGAAAAATCACAATAATTGTTGATACTTGGGCATTTTTCCATAACCTTTCCCAACTGAAAGCCATCCATATGCTCTGTTCTAGATTGTGAAGTGGTCAGACTTTTGTTCACCCTTGGCCTATAAACCTGGTGAACCTTTTCAGTTAATTGCTGAAGCCAGTGTAGATAATTTCAGTAGCCTTGGAATAGCCTTCCTGGAAGACAGGCTGCAGATGGATAACGGGATGGTGCCACACAGGATTGTTTGTAAGTACCCTCCTGATCATTTTTTAATAGCACAGCATATTTGGTTTATGGTTATTTTAGGATTTTGTACATAGTTTTTATACCTACCTGAAAAATTTGCATTTATTTTGGCAGTGTTTTCTTCCTGTTGGGATTCCTGGCAGTTGATCCCTCTGGAGATCTGCTTTAATTTCACAGGATCAGGGAAAGGTTTGGGTTGGAAGAAACCTTAAAATCATCCATTCCCACCCCCTGCCGTGGGCTGGGACCTCTTCCACTATCCCAGGGTGCTCCAAACCAGAAATTAGAAAATATTTTCCTGAAGTTTTGCCTGTTAATTAACAAATCTATTAAAAAAATCTCCAAAAACCCACCAAACTGGAAATTTTTAAGCAGACATTCTCTTTTTTTTATATTTGAAATTAAAGTATGTTCAAAGATGAACATGGATCCAGAATATTTTGGGGTGGGATTTTTATTGCTCCTTTTTTATGGGGTTTGTATTTGCTTTGCTGGTTTTTTTTAATGCAGATCACAGTACACTGGCAGAAATTAAGGGATGACAAACATTTAGCTGAAGTGCAAGAGGACAGGAATATTTTCTCAAAAGAATCTTATGGGAAGTTCTGTCTCTCTTGATGCTGTTCTGCATAAAAATTCCCCCAAGGAAGGATGGAAGCTGAGAGTGTCCCAGTCACTCCCTTTTCAAAACGTTTTCTGCCTTCTTTTGCTTCCAGTGCAGTTTGGAAGCTGCTCAAGAACAGGCTGGGGGAGGCTCTACATGGACTAACAGAGGTTGGAAGCTGTGAAATTCCCTTGAGATATCAAAAAAAAAATGTTTTGCTTTATGTTTCACTTCCAAAGGGGATGTGGTTTCATAAGGAAAGGGATTGAAGTTGGATCTGATGTGTTGCAACAAAATTTTCTTAATCAGGTTTCTCCCTGAATTAAAAACATAATAAATTTATTTGGTTTTGTGTGAGTGGAGAAGGATTCAGTAAAAGTTTTCAGATTTTGCCTTGGTGGTTCAGCAAGAAGAAACCCTCCCTTGTGAAGAATATTTCTTCTCTCCTCTTTGCTCTGTACATCTCATGCTGGCAATGATCATCTTTGCTCTCCTCTTCTCACTTGTATTTGCTACGAATTATCTTTGCATTTCCATCATTTTCAGGGGAGAAAGGAAATTTTTAACAGTTCTTCTTATTTCCTTGTTTTCCCTTGGATTCTTAGCACCCAAATCTTGCTGTGGGTGGATCCCTCTCCCTTTCTGCAGACTGAAATCAGTTCAAATGTCTTTTTACTCCTTTTTCTTGTGCCAAACCTTTATCTGCAGCCTTCAGTAATGTAAGGGATGTGGTTCAATATCTCATCTTACCCAATACCATCACTTTATTAGCTTATTTCAAAAGAGTTTGTTTCAAAACAGCAGCAAGTGATTTTAAACCCTGACCTTCTTAGGAGAGCAGTATTTTTCCAGAGGTATTTTCTTTTCTTCATTTTGTCTTTAGATTTATGTTGTGGGTGCAAATCTATGTTGTTCTGAGGGGGGAGAAAATAGGATTTGTTGTGTCAAATAAGTGAAATTCTTGGTGTTACAGAGCATTTGTACCAAAATTAAGTTCTGCTATTAATGATAATTATCATAACCCTTTAAATCTGATTATTCCAACCCCCTTTTTTTTATATCCTTTACCTTTTCTAGCTGTCCATTTAGAGGGATCTGCTCTGAAGGAGCTGGCACAGGAGGCACCGTCAGTGAAAGAACAGAGCACAGACATGGATGCAGTAACTCCTGCTGGGAAATCAGGATTAGGACGAGGTGAGGAGGAGGAGAAATCCAAGCTGGAAGAAGAAAGGGAGCACGAGGAGACAGGAGCTGGGGAATGGCACCACTTGCACTTTTCCAGCTGCCCTGAGTGTCAGGAGCTTGAAAACAGCACCATTGAATCGGTGATATCTGCCTCTGCAGAAAACATCCCAGAGCTTCCCGACGATTGCAGCAGCACAATGGAGGGGAAGGAGAATGAATGGCTGGAAAAAGGAATAAAAAGAACAAACCTCAGTGGGAAGCCCCCAAATATATTGATTTACCTGGGCTCTGAGGCTGCCAAAGTGAGGTTTGAGCAGGTGAAGTCAGTCCTCAGGGAATGCATCGATGCTGAGAGCTACACCATCTACCAGCTGCTCCAGGAGCAAGTGCTCAGGGATCCCTGGATTGACAACTCCCTGCTACTGGTCATTGCCACAGAGGAGCCCATTCCTGAGGGCAGCCACAAGCAGTTTATGAAATTTCTCTCCAAAGGGGGGAAGATTCTTGGGTTTTCCTCGTCCTTCACGTTTGGCTGCGTGCAGATAAAGCACAAGAACAAGCTGAGGAAGGCTGTGCATGAGCTGGTGGTCTCTAAAAAGGACAGCACTGAGGTGAAGCTGAACCTGCTGGTCAGTGGCTGTGTTTTTGAGGAGGGGATGAAGGGAGATTCCAGCAGAGTGAAGGTGTTGAGTCGATTAAATAATGCTGATAAAGATGTGGTCATTGTGCATCTGCCTCATGGGAACAATGGAGGAGAAGCCATCCTTGCCCAGGTACTGGGAGAAGGGAATGAGGAATTCATTTCCTCATTGCTGCATGGTGTGCAATCCTAAAAAAAATGTTCTTGGGGGGATTCCTGTCTAGGGGAGGTGTGGAATCATGGAATGGTTTGGGTTGGCAGGGACATTAAAGCCCACCCAGAGCCACCCCAGGCATGGCAGGGACCCTTCCCAGTGTCCCAGGTGCTCCCAGCCCCAATGTCCAAGCTGGCCTTGGGCACTGCCAGGGATCCAGGGGCAGCCCCAGCTGCTCTGGGCAATCATTTCCAGGGCCTGCCCACCCTGCCAGATGTAAAGGATGTCCTGGATGTACAAGGGATGGGTTTCACTAAAGAGTGGGAATGTCCCTGCTGTGGAACCTGTGTGCTGTGTCACTGTGGAGCCAGGCTTGTGTGGATCAGGCAAGATCACAGAGGGTGCTAAAACAAAGCAGTTTTGTGCAGGAAGCAGGAATTTTCCTCACCAATCCATGGAAATATCTCCAGGGAGTGCCAGAGGATGGTGCCAGACTTGCCAGCAGTGCCCAGTGACAGCGCAAGGGGCACTGGCCATGAACTGAAACACATCAGGTTCCACCTCCACACCAGGAGGAATTTCCTTCCATGGAGGGGGCAGAGCCCTGGAACAGCTGCTCAGGGGGGTGTGGAGTCTCCCTTCAGGGGACATTCTAAAGCCACCTGGACACTTCCCTGTGTCACCTGCTCCAGGTGGTCCTGCCTGAGCAGGAGGTTGGGCTGGATCATCTCTAGAGGTGCCTTCCAACCCCAATTTTTCTGGGGTTCTGTCATATTCCAGAGCAGAGCTTTCCCTTTTTGCCTGCTGGAAGTGCTGCAGGAATACAGCTTGAGCTGATTTTGGGAGGTGAGAAATAAACCCCACAAAATCCTTAAAAAATAGGAATTTTGGCAAACCTAGAAGTGCAGAATAAACCTTGCTGGAAACTTTTGTTTCCTGAGTCCTTAGTCTTTAAAGCTTTAAATGTTGAACATTCTGCACTTATCAAAATAGCTCAGAGAATCTAGGGGGTGGAATTGGGGTAGTCTAGGATGAGCCAAAATCATTCATTCCACTTAAAAATAATATCCCAGGAAACAGGGGCCTTTCCAGTATTATGATATTGTAATCTCTGGTTAAAAATCCACCAAAACAGCCAAAGAAAACCCTGAAAAAAATTAAACTGAAAAGTTCAAGTGTTCATAATATTTCTTTTTTCTTAATTTTTACCTTCTGGATAGTAGATGAGGAAGATTCCATGGGAAGGTAAATGTTGGTGACTGATTATTGAAATGATTTAAATATTCCCAGCTAAAGTCTTGAATGATGGAAAGGCTGATAATGAGGTACCAAGAAGTTTAGAAAATAAATCTGCCAAACACATTCAGAAAAGCAGGGCAAGATTTATTTTCCAGTATTAAGCTAAGGAATATAAAAGATGAACAAACTTTCAGAAAGGTTCCATTTTTACCAATATTTTAGGTAGGGAATTTTCTCAGGAGCCCAGAGCATTGAAATTTAACTGCTTGGGGTTCAGATACCAAGACTTTTGTAGCAGTTATGAAGCTTAGAAATATTCAGAGGGTTCTCAGAAGTGTTTTTGTGTTTTATCAGCTGAAATCTACTGGATTTTTGGGAACTCTGTTGGATGTTTTAGGATATTTATTGCTTTTTGTTTTGTAGGCAGCTCTGTCACTCATGTGCTGGCTGCTGCTGCTAGAAAATGGATTTGGTTCTGTCCCTGCAAGTTCTGCTTTGCTGCACCCTTCAGAGTGATCCTCCTGCTGTAGTAAAACTTGATACTCCAGAGGTTTTCCCCAGAAAAATAATAAAAAAAAAAAGGCATCAGAGCACAGCTTCAAAAATCAGATTAAAAGGATTAGTGTGATATTTTATAATTCCAAAAGACTTCCAGTCTGGATTTGAAAAGCTCTTAATTGTTTCCAGGGGATGGGCAGTAACATCAGCCATGAGATATTCTGGCAGATTTGTTTCCCTTTTTTCTGTCCTCCTGCCTCCTTTTTAATGTATTTTATACAATCATGGAATGGTTTGGGTTGGAAAGGATTTTAAAATTATCCCATCCCACCCCAGCCATGGCAGGGACCCCTCCCACTGCCCCAGGTGCTCCCAGCCCCTGTGTCCATCCTGGTCTCCAGGGGCAGCCACACTCATTCATTCCCCTGAATTTCAAGGAAAATATATAAAACACAAAGAACATCGTTACATTGTGTAAAATGGAAGAAATGAACAAAAATGAGGGCTTTATTTAATAGCGGTAAATGAATCTGGAGTGGGTGCAAGGGCTTTGAAATATCTTGTAACACAAAAGGAAAAACAGAGAAAAAATGAGCCAAAAAGGAAGTGTATGAAGGATTTTTTTTCCTCCTGCATTTAATTTCATCTTTTAAGCACCTGCTTCAAGAACTGTGAGGAGTGATTTTCTACCAGGTGGGGAAAGTAACTTTTTTAGATAGAAAAATTTCTTTATCTGCACTGGTTTCCACTAAATTCATGTGACTTGCTTTGGTTCTCCATACCTTAAAAACAACTTCTAAAAATCTCTTTCAATTTTAATATAACTTTAATGTAATTTCAATTTTAGTGTCATTTTAATTCTAATGGAATTCTGCTCGTGTACAAGTCAGGGTATAACCAACCTTGCCGTTGGTTTTGGCAGACCTGAGAAGCAGAAGGTTAAATTTAAGTTGGTAAATGCAAGTTTGATCAACTCATCCAGAAAAAATGTATTAAGAAGGGAAATTTTTAGGTAGGTTGCAGGGGAAATTGTGGTGTATTGGCAGCTGTGATCCCTGCATTGGAAAGTGATTTTATTTTTTAATATATCCTGTCAGGCCCATTTGGAACTGGACAGCAATTCCATGGATGTGCAGACTGAAGAGGATTTTAATTTGCTCAAGTTGAGCAATTTCAAGAGATATGAAGTTCTCAAGGAGATCCTGACCTGCCTTGGGTTGAGCTGTGAATTGAGAGAGATTCCTGTGCTGACACCCATTTATCTGCTCTCTCCAGATGAGGTAAGCTGGGATTTACCCTGCCAGGGAAATTCAGTCTTCTCTTAAAGCCTGGTATTTTTGTTTGCTGAGTTTTCAACAGGTATTCCAGGTAAAACAAAAAGTTTGATTTTTACTCCATCACTGTTTTTGGTCCCTTCTAGAAGGAGTAATGAATGTCACCATGAGGGAATTGTGCAGGGTTCATTTTGCTGTATTTCTGTATTTCTGTTAAGAACTTTTTCATGCTGTTCCTTGTTAAGGCTGTAGTGAGCTACAGAAAGAACTGCTTTAAAAAACCAGGGTTTGTTTTTCTTTTAAATCAAGATAAAAAAACCTCTGCATAGGCTGGCAACCAGAGAGGAAATGGAAATTGTGAAGAGCAGAGTGGAGTGAATAGGGAAGGGTCTAGGATGGCACAGGGAAAACCTTGATTCCTGGGGATGTTGTAATATTTACTGGGAATATTTGTAATTCAAATGTCAGCTCTCAGTGAGAATCTGCTCTGAAGAATTGTGAGGAATACATACAGCTTTGATTTTCACTTGTTTTTTCTTTAAAGCATAACTTCAAAGTCATGTGTGAATTGATTCTCTATTTGTGTGGCAATGTGGAGACAAAACTAAAACCCATTTAACCTTTTTGGCTTTTATTCAGTGTGCTCCAGACACAAGACTTGTTTATTGAACTCTCTCTATTTTTGTTCTCCTCTTCCACTATTTTTTTTCATGATTGTTTCTGTCCAATGCCTTTTGACTTTTCAGACGTGTCATCAATTAAAATTCAGCTAATTTCTATCCAAACTTGCCATCTAGTGGCATATTCCAGGGTTGCAGACAATCAAGTGAAGATATTTTAACTGTATATTCTTTATTTGAAGTTCATAACACAATTAGTTTTTAACATTCTACTCCTTATTAATTTTAATGTGTTTTCATGTGATTTTAACTGTTTTATTCTGCTTTTTAATGGTACTTTTGCTGTGTGTAGTCACTGTTTTAATGTCTTTCCCTTTAGCCATGATAGAACTCCAGAATCTTGTGTAAAAGGAAATTGCAACTTGTGTGTAACAACTGCAGTTCCTAATGAAGAGAGAGCACATTAAAACAAATAAAAAATGTGTTAGAGTTTAGCTTTCTCACCAATTATTTATTTTTCTCCATTCATCCTGTTCTCCACGTGTCTCCTTGCTTTCCCAGAGAGCCAGGAGATACCAAAAATGTGAATTATTGGAGGAAACCCTTAATTGTATTGCCAGCAAGTGATTTTGGGATGATTTTCTTAGATTTCCTTGTCATAAAAATGCCAGCATGAGTCAATTAATGGTCAAACAAGCTCCAGGTCCTGTTAATTGATCCAAAAATAATGAGAAATGCTTTTTTTATTCCTAAGACTTTGCAGTTCAGGAATGATTCCCCATCTCCAGAACTGGAGTTTCCATTGTGTTTAAAAACTGCTGGCTCCCCTCACCTGCTCAGATTTGCCTAATGAGTTTTAGGATCCCCAAGCTCCTTTTGCTTTTGAGGAAGAAATAATAATTGGGTTTGCTCTGCATTCTCTACTCCATTAAGAAAAAATAAAGTTGAGGGGGTTTTGGGGTTTTTTTTGTTTTTTTTTTTGGTGGTGATTAAAAGTCTTTCAGTTTTAAGTGCTGGTTTGGGGAGTTGTTAAATTTACAGCAGAGCTGTCCCTTGTTCTGTGAGATTTCCTTGGTGCCTCTTCCATCTTTTATCACTTCAGAACTTTCACCAGACCTGTTTTCTGCTACATTTTGGCCATCAGATCAAATTCTGAACTTTATTCTGTGAACAAATAGATTTTTCCCGATTTTTCCTTTGCTAAAATTCCTGGATAATCTGTGTTTTTCTGCATCATTGTTGAGATGCTGTTAACTACCCCGTCAAAGCTGATTGAAAGCAATGTGGTTATTTAGAATTTAAGATTTTCCTCTCCACTCTCTGAGTCTTGCTTGGTGCCTTTTGCAGTAGAATTTGAAGCTGTTCCTACGAATTCCTTCAAGTTCCTTCCTCCTGGGTGGGTTGGAAATTTTTTTTTCCTCCTTAGGATTCACATCTCGAAGTTTTAATTTCCAGTTCATAGACCTTAAAACCACGGTCTCGCCGTGTGGATTAAAAAAAAAGCCAACAAAACATGAGCAGAAGTGGAATTACTGTATTTTAAATTCAAATAAAAGCTCTGCTGTCTGGATAATGGATGGTCATGTCCATCTTCAAGAATTTTAGATCTTAGCTGGGAGAATTCTGCTACAACAACAACGAAGGCAGCGTTTGAATGAAGAACAATTGAAATGCTGGCTAAAATCTTAATTAAATCTTCACAGCTTGATGCTAAATGTATTTTTCGAGACCAGCATTGATACCAGAACCCAGCACCTTTGTCTTTTCTTCTTTTCTGGCTGGGCTGCAGAGCAGCTGAGGAAATTGAGAGGGAAATTCTGTGTCCCTGTGGGGAGAGGGGGGACTCAAGTGTCCCAACCTCTGATCTGGCACCCACATGTTCAGTGGCAGCTCCAAGCATAGAGATCTGATTTTTTCTGCAGCTTTGCCCTTAAACTCTCAGATATTTGCTCTTTCAGCCATCTCCAAGGATAATTTTTCAGACATAAATGCCAGGATTGTGTTTTATTGCCGGGAGTTTCAGCGTAGGTTTCAAACCAAGGATTTATTCCTTGAAGAAATGAGATTTGTCCCAGTGGTGATTATTCCCATTAGGAATTGTTACACCCACTCATTTGCTCATCTCAAAACTTGAGTAAAAAACTCCTCAGGCTCAACATTTTATTTGTGTCTTTGAGTAACTCAGTAGCTGGAGCAGAATCAGCTCAGAGCAGATTTCCAAGTCCTGATTCTGGGGTGGCATCGTCTGCTTTTAAATTCCAGGTCCATTATGTCAGCCCAGAAAATGTGGAGTTACTTTATCCTGAATAAATCTTCCTTTGAGGATGGGAAATTTGAACTCTGAGCTAACACTATAATGAACCCTGATTTCAGGCTACGTTTCGAGACAATTGTTTCTGAAATATTTTCATGCATATTCATGAGTGTTGTAGGACTTGAGATTCAACTTCAGGGGTTTTTTAAAACTTCCAGTGCTAAAATCAGGAGTAGTTACTTTGAAACTCTGGAGTTTTTCTTACTGTCCAGGTTTTTGGTTTACAAGTCAACCAAAAATGTAAAACCTACAAAATGGGAAATCTGCTTTGTTTTCTTTTATCCTTGAAGCATGAGCATCATCCCTTCTTACAGGCAGCAGAACAAAAACCAAACATTCCAAATATCTTTGAAATTATTTGTTCCAGAAAGGAAATTTGCTGTTTTCTCTAGCTCAGAAGTAACTTAAGAGCTGAGAAAAATATTAAAACAACAGCAGACCATGAGAGACCTGAATAAATCACTGATGAAACATTTGTGTCTAATATTTTTTACTTTTTCTTGTGTATTACGTGTATTATTTGAAATGAGCAAAAACCTTTATACTTGAAAGCTTTTCCCAGTTTGTTTCTTGGCTAGAAATGAAAATATCTTTCAAGGCAAAGTAACTTCAAGGAAAAAAAAGTTAGATGGAGCAATGTGAATCCATCTGTACCAATAAAAATGTGTATTTGCTGAAGCACCTTACTGGTTTTGGGGAATGGATTTAATGCATCTGTAAAATTTCACCTAAGGACTGATAGCTGTGCTATCAATTAAAGAGATTTGTAATTTAACTCCCTGGATTTAGGGCTCTTTTCCATAAGAAATTCAGAGGAATTTGTTGGGCTGCAAGGCTTTGAGTTGCCTGTGTGTGCAGGGAGGGTGGGTTTGCATTTGCTGGTTTTGTGTTCTTCCCTCTCCCCTCCTCAAATTCACTCTTGTTTCTTCACAACAAAAACTTGCAAACCCAGAAGGGCCACACAAATTACAAAGCAAACTTGGTTTGGTCTTGTCATTCATGGGAAGTGTCAGTGTTTGAATTCTGCTCATAATTCCTGCTGTTTGCTGGTGCTGGAGTGTGGTTCTGAAGGGAATTGTTCTCCAAGAATGTGGTTTTTGACAGTCTGTAACTCCCTATTTTCCTATTTTTGTTTTGTTAGCACTCAGGATAATGAAATTATGTAGGAATTGTGTCCAGATTCAACAGTTCAGAGCTGCTTTGGTCTGGGTTTTGTATCTCAGTGATATTTTCTCTTGTACCCTAGTGAACCTTTGTAACACTTGTCGGACAATCACGTGGTGGAATAAATTCTGTGTATTTTGCACACCTTTCTTCTTTCTCCTCAGTCTTCTATTACTCTGCACATTTATATCAGCATAGTTTCCTCATAGAACTGTTGGTTCTTGAATTAAATTTGTAAACTTTTGGGTTCCACTTACTTGGTAGAGGTGAAATCTTAAAGGAAGCTGAGTCTGTGGGGCAAATTTTACAACAGTCCAGGCCATGACTGTTATTATACAATAATATAATTACTATATATACTGTTATTATACAATAATGTAATCATACTTTTCATGGGTATTTCTGTGCCAAGGCAGGCCTGGCAGCAAAGAATGAAGTCACAGAATCCCAGAATCATCAGGGGAAGGGATGATGCCCTCCAGGATCCCCCAGTGCCACCCCAGCCCCAGCAGCATCACCCAAACCCTGTCCCCAAGGGCCACACCCAGACTCCTCTGGGACAATTCCAGCCACTCCAAACCTCCCTGGGCAGCTCATCCCAAGGCCTGACCGCTCTGCCAGGGAAATTTTCTTTCCCAATCTCCAACCTGAGCCTCCCCTGGTGCCATTTGAGGCCATTTCCTCTCCTTTTTTCCCTGCCCCTCCTGCCAGGAGCTGTGCAGAGCCACAAGGGCCCCTGAGCCTCCTTTGCTCCAGCCTGAGCCCCTTCCCAGCTCCCTCAGCAATTCTCCAGCCCCTTCCCAGCTCCCTCAGCAATTCTCCAGCCCCTTCCCAGNTTCCCAGCTCCCAGCCCTGCCCTGGCCACGCTCCAGCCCCTCCAGGTCCTGTTTGTCCTTTTTGTGGCTATCTTCAGATGCAGAGAGCTTGCTTGGGTTGCTGAGGCACATCAAATTGATACCTTGCCTTAAAAAATTGTTTTGTTCTGAAAAAAAAACCCTTTGCCTGAGCTATGGAAAAGAATTTAACTAGTCCAGTTGAAAAAGAGGAGAGAGAGGAAGGGGTGGTGAGGGAGATGCCATGTCCAGAGAAAAGAGCCAAGTTGGGGAAGGGGCTGGAAAATGCATCCTGGGAGGAGCAGCTGAGCTGGGAATGGGCTCAGGCTGGAGCAAAGGAGGCTCAGGGGGCACCTCACTGCTCTGCACAGCTCCTGGCAGGAGGGGCAGGGAAAAAAGGAGAGGAAATGGCCTCAAATGGCACCAGGGGAGGCTCAGGGTGGAGATTGGGAAAGAAAATTTCCCTGGCAGAGCGGTCAGGCCTTGGGATGAGCTGCCCAGGGAGGTTTGGAGTGGCTGGAATTGTCCCAGAGGAGTCTGGGTGTGGCCCTTGGGGACAGGGTTTGGGTGATGCTGATGCTGAAGGTGATCCTGAAGGGCTCTTCCCACCCTGATAATTCCATGTTATTGGGACTAGTACTAGTGACTGCAGGTAGAAAACGTGGAAAAGAAGACTCTGAGGACTCATGACCCAATCACAGGAAAATTTTGCAAGAAAATTTTCTTGGCTCTTTGTTCAGAGGTAATTTTTTTAACCAACCCGATAGAGCAATATGGCTGTGAAACTGTAAAAGGCTTTTTACTGATCTGTGAGAAAAAAATTCAAGTGGTCAATGGCAAGATTTTTTATCCTGGTGGGAAACAGGATTTGTCTGACAAATGAGCTTTGTTAGTGCTGCCTCCTGTACATGTGGCTTTAAGGTGAAGGAGGGCAGGGCTGGCTGGGATCTTGGGCAGGAATTGTTCCCTGGCAGGGTGGGCAGGGGCTGCCATGGAATTGCCAGAGCAGCTGGGGCTGCCCCTGCATCCCTGGCAGTGCCCAAGGCCAGCTTGGACATTGGGGCTGGGAGCACCTGGGACACTGGCAGGAGTCCCTGCCATGGCTGGGGTGGGAATGTCTCAGATGATCTTTAAGGTCCCTCCCAACCCAATCCATTCTGGAATTCTCTCATTATTATAAGGCTGGATTATCTCCTGATTTTTTCACTCTTGAAACTTTTTTCAGCCTTTTTGCTGGAGCTGTTTTTTGAGGAAAAGCTGGGATGCTGCAACTATTTCCAGTGCATTCACCAGTGTCTCTGCCCAGCTGTGCCACATTAGTGTTGTAACCAATTAAAATCACCAGGAATTTCTGTTGCTCCCAAAGCTGGATGCAGCTGAGGCTTTTCCTGCTTCTCCTGTAGCCAGGGGAAGGCGTTTGCCAGCAGGGGACACTTCTGAGCTGGATTTCAAGGGAAAAAACAAGAGAGGGATGGAAAACATTTTATGCATAGTGTGTTGCATATAGATTTGCATGAAAATTTCTTTGCATGTTTGCAGCAACTGCTCTGTATAATATTTCCTGAGTTTTAAACCAGCCTTTGAAATTCCACAGGAGTCGATGGCATGTAGTGTCAGAATAGAGTAAAACATTTCAAATTAAGAAATCTTGATGGGAGATGAAGGGAATTCCAAATGTGGAGCCAAGTAATTCCAGGTGGTGGAAAGGAAAATTCCTTTTCCTGTTTTGCTGTTTATCTTCAGGAAGTATTTCCCATTTATTTAGGGGAGAGGGAAAGGGAAATCTGGCAAACATTGCCTTTATTTTACACTTCTCCTCTTCAGATTTTGTTTTCCTTCTGCAGGATGGCAGCAAACATGCTGTTCCTGTTAAACAAGCACGAAGCACATTTGTAGGCACAAAATAATGAACAGCATTCTTATTTTGCATTATGGTTTGTAAACAACTTCTAGGCTGTGTATTGATTCAATAAATGCTTTTGAGGATCGTTTGGAAAATGCAGGAAGCTTTGGGGAGTAAAAGAAAGTATGTTGTTTATAGCAGTCTCCATAAAAAGGGTCTTTATGCTGCTGTGAGAACTAAAAGTTGATGCCTTTTGTACTGAGTAGCATTTAATCTTTCTGTGGAGCTAACTCTGATATAAAATTATGATGTGCTGGCATCTGACCAAAGTGCCACTCATGGAATTGGATTCTCTCATGTTTCAAGTCTGGCTTTGAGGCAGTGTGCATGATACTTCACAACCACTTTCTTCACCAGGCATATTCCTTCTGTTCTGGAGAGAATGGAAAATTTCATTATCCCCCCCAGAATGGCTTATGTAATATATATTTAAAACATTTGTGATCTCGGTCTGCTGCTGACTACTCACTCTTGAGATGACAGAGAGCAGCACCAGGCCTGAGCATTTCTTGAGTACAAGTTACTCAGCAGAGTGGTGAGGCTGACTTTCCTTAGTTTCAGTTTTAGCTTGGAGTTTCTGATGGGGATCGAAATTCAAAAAGTCAAACCTTCGGTGGCAGATTGATCCAAATTCAGGTGTCACATTCTGCCTTGGTGAGAAGGCTGTAGTTAAAAGTGGCTGGGTGTGGATTTTGTTTCAGCACTCCTGATAAAGCCTTTGGAGTCAGGGCTGCCCTGGAGCAGATGGGGGATTTTGGAGAGCAGGAATCCATCCCTGCCTTGTGACAAACACCGTGGATCCGTGGCCATTTGGCATTGCTCTGACCTCGCTGGTACAGATCTGACAAAAAGTGGAGGATTTCCAAACATTAAAAAAAAACAAACCCCTCAAGATTCCCTGACTGTCCATGGGGCCTGCAGCTAATTTATGGAAGTGAGACTGGGAAAATGAGAGCAGGCTTGGCATCAGCTGGAGCCTGGCGAGCTCCTCTCGAGTTACCATTGCTCAGAAATGACGCCTCCTTCCCACAATGGGAAATTGTTGCCGTGGTTGTCTGACAGTTCCATTAGGGCTCCTTTTGTAGCTTCACTTCTAAGCAAATTATGGCCAGAATATGTATTTAATTAACATATATTTGAATGAAAGGGACAAGTTGAATATGAATATATAGATAAATAAATGTCCAAGAGGAGATAGAGGCGTCTTCTGGTATTGCTCTTCAAAAGAAAAAACTGCAGAGTTCGGCTTTGGAACACTGCATTTGTAACATTCAGGTCTTCTGTGTGTGTGGTTTATTCCTTTGGCAATTCAGTTATGCAGTAATGTGCAGAGGAAAAAATTGCCTTCAACAAAGCTTATTATTGGGGTTTATCAAGCTGGATTTATTCTGGAGAATTAAGATGGGAGTTTAATTAAGACTTATTGATTTAAAAGACACTGTGCAGTTCTCAAGAGTTTGTCACTGGGCAGAGACTCCAAAAAATCCATTATCAGGTGTGACTTGTGCCAGCAGTTGAGGGGAAGGGACTGCCTCAGAGGTTGCTGTCTTTATCCTGTGGCATTCATCTCCAGCAGTGGATTCTGACATGCTGAGGAAATCACGAAGCTCCAGGTGCAGGAGGAGTGGAATTTGGCATGTGCCTGTCTGGCTGACACGATGCAGTTCTTAGAGTGAAAAGCTGATTAAAGAGCAGCTGTTAGCTGAAATCAGAAAGTTTGCTGTAGTTTCTACTGCAAGTGTCCTGTGAAAGCTCCTTTTTTTTTTTTTTTTTTTTTTTAGGGAGGGGGGATTGCAGTGGGTGTTCCTAACAAGCAGAACGTGTTCCACTTTAATAAACCACTGTACTCACTTGGACTGGTGACATGAATGACAAAAGGATTTACAGGAATATCCAAGCAAGGTTTTCTCAGAAGGAAAGAAAAAAAAAAAATCAGAACACATCTTGAGCTGTCTGTTTTCGTGGTACATGTATTTTTCTTCTACCAGGAAAAGTATCCTGTGTAAAGGTCCATCAGGGCAACCTCTGTTTGACAATTAGGTCATCCAGAGCTGTTCTTCACAGGATGAGGTGATTTAACTCCAGGAATTTCAGCTGGTCACAGTTTTATCTCTGCCAGCATTTCCTAGAGGATCCACAGCAGGGATGAAGTTTGGTCCTGCACCTGTGTAGTTCCATAATCCTATACACAGTCTTGTGTATGTCTGTATGTGTGTTAATATGTTTAAAAATATCTAATTATTTCAATCTGTGTGCCATTTTATTGTATTGGTCATATTGGCCACCTCAAGTTTCAGAAATTATCTTTCTTTACCTATTTCTTATTGAATACACAAGATAATAAAAGTGACTCAAGTGCCAGAGGCCCAGAGGAGGCCAGAGAAGAACTCCAGTCCAGCCCTGAGAAAAGTTGGGATGAGAGTTCTGCATGGGGTGTGTAAATCAGAGCATGCTCCTTGACTGATGAGGATAAGAACTTTTTTTTTTTGGGGAGAGAAAAAATGCAGGAGGAAGAGCTGGTGGATCTGGGTTGATAGCAGATGAAAAAGCAGAGCCTGTGTGGGAGGAGGAGAGAGGGGAATGGGGCAACAGCTGAAGAGCAGAGGTAAGGAGTAAGACTTGAACATGGAGAAAATAACTTTTTTATTGCATTTTTTAGCATTCCCTACAGCTGCTGGTTGTTATGGACATGTCTCATCATTTTAGCTATAAAAATTGTGCTACTTTGGACTGATGGTTTCACTAAAATGTGGGTTTTTACAGCTTGTTTTATTGAGAATCACTTTCCTGCTCTAGTGTGTGTTGTTTCTCAAGTCTGTACTAAATTGTGCTGCAGAATTTATCTAAGAAATGTTTTAAATGCTTAAGAAAACATTTCAAAATGTACTTCCTTATTTATAAAAAAACCAGAATAAATATATAATTAAAATAATAGTAAAAGCCAAGTTTTAGCAGGATCAGTATCAAGGAGAGTTTAACACAGAAAAGAATATTTTCTTCAGTTTGAGGGTACTAATTGTAATAAATTTATGATTTTTGCACGTGGTGAGAACTTAAATTTGGAATTTAGGTAATTCAGAAACTGAAATCTTTTTAAAGTGAGTTCACAGATCGCTGAGTCTCAAAACATTTTCCTGGACAAACAACCCACGTGTAAATTTTTAGTCAGCTTCTTTCCCTTGAATATAGACTTAGAGAATTCCATGTCTTAACAAGTTCAGACAGAAAACTAAATTAAAATAAAGCTGTTTTCATTTGCTGAGAGAAAGAAAGAGAGATTATTTGATATATATGGATATTAATGTGGCTTACTGAACCATTCACTTGTGGCTCCTTTTGTTTGTGATTGTTTTTTGATGTTACACTTGCAACAAAGAAATTAATACAGTTTCTTTTGTAATTTACCATTCAGCTGATGAACAGGTCATGATAAGAGTGTAAAATAGTACATTGGTCTCATAATGAAAATAATTGAAAGGAAGAGTAGCATTCAGATGGAGAAAATGTCTCAGAGCTGTGCTTGGATGTTCCCTGCTTATGGAATAAAATCAAGTTTTAGGAACTGAAAAGCATCTTAAGATCCTCAAGAATTTAAAAACTACGTTGTGGGAGCATGGCTCAGCATTTCCATGGAGTCAGACTCGATGCAAATTAATTCCAGGAGGTATTTCTGAAATTCTTTTGCAAGATAAGGAACAATAATTTGTGTTTTGATGCACGATTGTCAAGATCTAAATAAAAAAATTGCATCTGGCATGTTTTGACTTTAGAACTTATTACATGAAGTGAGCAATTACCCTTGCATTTTTCTGGTCTGGAGGACATTTCTTCTTTCAAAGATGGAATTGTTGGTATTAGGACTGGTGAATGCACCCCAGCTCCCTGTCAGGAACAGCAGCTGCAGACAGAACTTCTGTCTGGTTATTTCCCATTTCTTAACTGGGTTTTAGGTGTTGCTATCTCACTACATTTATTTGCTGATGGAAAAGAAAATAAAGTAGCTGAAAACAAATGGTAATTCTTATTTTTTTGCTTCCTTGGAGAGAGGGGCACTCTCCCAAAGTTACCATAAGCAGTATGAAAATCAATATTTGAATTTCCCAGGTTTTTGTTAGAAATACCTGGAAACATTTTGGGCTGTGCCTCTACCTTTGGAGTATTTCTGTCGTGATTTTAAATGAACGTAGCTGGGAGCTTTTTGCAGTTGGTTTTGTATTAGTTGTGATTTAGTGGGAAGGGAGGAAGCTCTCCATGAAGATAATTTTTTTAGAAGAGGTTGCTAAGAGTTACTTTTGTGCTTAATAAAGACTAATAGTTGGCTCTGAGAATTGGCAATCTATTAAATTATTTAAAAGCTAGATCTGCCTTCTAATTATTCTTCCTCTTTTAATTCTATTAATAAAGTTTTCTTCATACCTTTTAAATTTTAAACCTATTTTACCCTCCTCCTAATTCATATCTCATAAAAAGAAATAATTCTGATAATTACACTAATAATTTTAGCCAATACTAAACCCACTACATTATTATTAGTGCATTTGCCAAAAAACTCAAATTGGCAAACCTAAACCACTACAGGGAGTTTTTTCCTTCATGTGTTTTTAATAACACATACTGATATTAAGAGATATTGATAAAAACATATTAAAACACAAGTGTTGGATTTGGTGTTTCAGTCCAATGGTATTTCTGAATATCCACAAAAGATAAGGGTTTGCTTTTGGTGTTTCTGCAGCACTTTAGGAGGTGGAAGCAGACTTTTCTCTGAATATTCCCAAGCTTTTTCCTATCCTACACAATCCACTTCGTTTAATTAGCAGCCCAGGGTTAGCAGATGAGACATTTTTGAATTGCATTAAACTTTATTATAATTATTGCTGCCCTTATTGCTCCATGGAAAAAAAACTTCTCCATCTGTTCAAGGACGTTTCTTCCTCTTGGAATCATTTGATAATTTGCTGCTAGAATTTAACTTTCACTGCCACTGTCACAATCCTGATTTTTTCCCCTCCCCACTGGTTTGGCAACCTGAAAGCACATATCAAACTTTAAACTCAAAATTAAATAATAATTCTTTTGCTCACAGTCTCCTGTTTTCCCAGCAATTATGTTGAAGAGACAGATCCAAACTGTCCTTATTTAAGCAAGGATAAATTAATCACTCAGTGTCACATACTGATATCAATTTTGTCTAGTTTGGATGCATTAGTTTGTGTGCAGCTGTTTTGGAAGTGAATTTTAAACTCCTGTTTTTTGTATTTTAGTAGTGATTGTAGTAATCCCTGAAACTTTTTCCTTCAGAACAATTCATTTTTAGAAGTTACCCCTTCGGTTTGGGACTGTTTATTATAACAGTGATTTTCAACAAAGTTGGTTTGTATTTAATCAGTTAAAATTTTATCTTTGGAGTGGATTTGTGGTAGAATTAAAAATGTTGAATCCTTTTATGGCACTGAAAAGAAAAATAGCCGAGGTCAGGGCAGTCTTGCAAAAGCAAGGACTGAAACAAAACCACTTCTGAAGTAAAAAACCTGGGCAGAATGAAGTGAAGCAAATCCTTGCCCGGATTAATACAAAATTTTAGTGTGAAAAATCAGCTTTTTCAGGTGTGCCATTCAGATGAGTCCTAAAAAACAGAAGTGAGAGAAGTTTGCAGGCGCTGTGGTTTGCTTTTAGTCAATTTGAATTCTCTTTGGGCTTTGTTCTCCATGAAGTGTTGCACTTTGGGTTAACTCCTGTTAAAAATAACACAAAAAGGAATTAATTATGCTCTTCACACCCAGTTTGTTTTATCTGCACCTCTCCTGGCTGTGGCAGAGCATCACAGTGGTGGAACACAAATATCTGCAGGGGCAGAGGCAGGCGGTTATCCTCAGAAAAAAATCAGGAGAATCCAAAATCTTGCAGAATAAAGAATGTGCCATTGCCAGAAATGCTCCTCCCTGCCTGTGTTTGGGTCTGCAGAACAATTCTCATACACTGGGAGCCTGGGCTCTCTCCTTGTCTGATTCTTTGAGTGCCTTTTTTCCCCAGATCCTCAATTTCATTCCTAAGCTTTCACTTTGGACGTGGAAATCCAGACGTGGCCTTGTGGAGTAGGAGCTCGAGGTGTGTTGGACTTGAGGCAAACCCTGGGTTTGTTCCATAAACTTTGGCCTTATTTTGTAAGCATCAAATAAGTTTTATGTCCAACTTGAAAGGAGAAATTAAAATTTGAGGCATTTCTTTCCCCATTTCTCTCTGAAATGCTTTCAGCTCCCTCTGGAAGCTCTGGAGCTTGGATCCTTGAATCCAAGGTGCAGTGTGAGATGGGATCTCCATCTTCCTGAGGGGAAAATTCTGCTTTTTCTCTGAACAAGGTTTAATCCCAGCAGGAGAAAGTGTTAAATCTGGAAAAGGAGAAAATTATTACATAATGGGTTAGAAACCAGGCAGCTGCCATAGCCGTAAATGGAATTTGTATCATCCCTTCTCCCAAGTGAGGGCTGTGTGAATACTGTTTTAAATACTGTATTTTCAACCGTGTTTTGTAACAGAAAGTTATTATTTTCTGATAAACTGGACATTGGTGAGGCTTCTTTCAGGGTTCTCTATCCAAGTTTTACATTGCTGTATATGTACATAATCTATTTTTGAGGCATGAAGCTTCTTTAATACTCTCCTAAATAAAAAGCAGATTTACTTCTTAAAAGTTTTTCAACTTTTTTTTTTACTTTTAAAAAATAATAATCCCGTGCTGTCATGTTAATTTTTAAAAAAAATATCTTTGATTAGCAAAGAGATCTCAAAAGAAAATGAATAGTAGCTTAATACTGGGTTTTGTTTTTGGAGCAGGATAACAGACCAAGCGTATTCTTACCATTGTAGCGTATAATTCCCAAGAAATTCTTCCTTTCCAAAGTGTTCCTTTTGCAATTTATAAACCACTCTGTCAACCTGGATGTGTTTTAGGAAGGAGTATCAGATCCATGGTCCATGTTGAACACCAGCAGTTTTGGGGCTGTGCTGTAATCCCTGATTCGTGGTCCATGTGAAAATGTTCTGTGGTTTCACCTTCATATTTCACAGACATTTCTTTATCTCCAAAACCCCTCCGGTGTGACAGAGTGGGGAGGATTTTTTTTTTCCTCAAAAGAGGCAAAAATGAGGTCCAGCTGAAAGCTTGTTGGAGTTGAAAGCTTGTTTACAGTGCTAAGAGGAGAATCTTTGGCTCCTGTGCTGCTATTTCATATTTATGAACACTAAATTCATTCACATTTGATGTGTGTAAACCCTGCTGAAAGGCAAAACAAACCTGCTGGAAAACCTTCAGCTAAGAACTGGGTATTATCAGTGTGAAGAAAAAATATTTTCTTAGGTTTTATTTACTTCAGTCATTCTACTGCTAATTCCAAGATTTTTCAACAAACAGTTTTGTTGTTAGTTTAAAAAAAAAAAAGAGGTTTGGTACCAAGTAAAAATAGTATTATGTGATAGCTGTTTAAGAGAGCCAGTTCTAGCTGCTGAATATATTGCATCTAATTTATTGCCCTATTAGCTGAGAACAAAATTCTTCTGTATTTTTTCCCCTCATCCATACAGAATGCTTTTGAGAGTAATTCAATATATATGGGTACAGCATTTAGGATTAGATTTATATCTTAATTTATTCTTCCAAACATGACTTTGATTATATCATTTAAAAAAAAAAAAATCAACCCACTTTAGTATGCATAAAGCTCACTTTCTAGTGTAGAAGTGGAATGTCTTCTCCTTTCTGCCTAGGCTTATTTTTAGCCCAGTTGCACACAGGTTTAATTTACTGTAGGCTTTTCCTTCCAAAAAATCACAAATTTTTGTTACAAAGTAGGTGTCACGAAGAATTAAAGGCCCGAGCCGTAATTTCTCACACCTTTTTTCTGGTAGGATAAATCAGCACCTCGCAGACCTCTGATTTATCAGCCTTTTTGTGAAGTGTTACGTGGTGATGTCGTGTCAAAGGTGGACCTTGTTCCTCTGGGTCCTTTCCCCTCAAAAACAGATTTATGGGCTGGGGCAGCAAGCGTGTCCCAATTACGGGGCTGCTGTGGGACCAGTTCCCCTCTCAGAGCTGCTCTTTAATTTCTGGCATTCAAAGCTGCATGCTGGTAAATGAGATTTTGCCCTGTGATTTTCAAAAGCATGCTATGCTTTTAAAATAAAATTTTATCCTTTGCTGATGCTGAGCCTAAACTTGGATTTTTGTGTAATGCGTCGACGGTGCTTTTGTCGTAAATCAGGGACGTCCTTATTTTAGTTTTGTGTGTGGATGTGGAGCTGACTTAGCAGTAATAAAACATTTTAGAGTATTTTAACACCATTCTGCTCCTTTTCACCACGAGACACAGACTGAACTGCAAATTCTGCTTTGAGCAGAAACCTCGAGTGGGCCTCAAAATCAGCGCGAGCCACGAGAAATGAGCGTTGTAAAACCCCGCTCCATCAAATTAAGGAGTTTTTGTTTAAGTGGATTGTTGGCCTTTCAGATGGAATATGGTTCCCTTCCCAATGTCATGGGCTTTTTTTCCACATGTATGGACAGCCCCTGGATTTTTTTTTTAGGTTTCTTTTTTTTATTTTTTTTTTTTACAGCTATGCTTTCTGTTCTGGATGACGTTTAGCCTTTGACCCAGGCACTTTCTTACAATAAACAGTTTGTTGATGAGAGCAGCTGCTGGGAAGATTGTTTCCAGACTGTTCTGCTGCAGCTGAGGAAGGAAAAGGAAGCAAAATCTGGGATGCACCTTACGGCCTCCTCCTCCTCATTCCAGCCCCCAAATCTGCTTTGTGCTGAGCAAAGCTCCAGCACCTATTCCCATCCTTCTTCTGACATCCCAGTTCCCAGCTGGAACTCTCTGCTAAAGCCAGGAGAGATGCAGATAAAACAAACTTGGTGTGAAGGGCATAATTAATTTCTTTATGTGCTGTTCTTACCCTGTTGACTCTCACTTTTCATTATTTTCTCCACTAAATGTAACATCCTAACTTATTTTTTCATCAGTTATTGAATCCTGACCTGGGCCCTGCTGCCTGTTTCCCAGAATGAGTTGCTGCCTGTTGGATAAATGAATTTTCTGCCTACACACGGTGCTTTCTAAAGCTAAATTTAATTTTGGATTGAGATTTAGGCAGGGATTTATGAACAGTTGCTGGACATGTAGTCCAGGAATGGGTTGAAATCTAAGATGCTTCGTGTTCAAAGCAATGGGGCTGCAATAAAGAGGATAAGGATACCTTGCAGCACTTTGTTAAAAATCTTTCCCTTTTTTGGATGAAGTATTGCAGATATCAGTTGGGAAAATGGATCCACTCCTATCCGTGGCTGTTTCTGCTGAGGTGATGCACTGTGTTTATGTAATGCAATACTTGTTTTTAAAAACACACTGAAGAGGGGAGACAAAAATAAGGCACTTGACTAAGTCTCTGGAATGATCTTTCAGAAATGATGAGCTTTTTCTGCCTCTCTTCAGCTAAATAACCACCCAAACCCAAAATCACCTCTGGAGACTCTGAAAAATCAGCTTGGTTGGGAATTGGAAAATGTCACCAACCCTGGCATCTTTCTAAATGTTCTTCTGTGCTTTGTGCAGTCAGAATCTCCTGCTTTGCACCTTGTCTCAGTTTAGGAAATACAAAAATGTTATTAATAAACTGAAACAGATTTCCAGGCTGTGCAGAATCCTGGGAATGCACAGCGAGTACCAGCCAAGTAACTCCAGTTCATGAGAACATGAAATGAAAATGTGCCTCAGTTGCAGGACAATAAAATCTTTATGAAGTTCTTCAGGCCATGGGGAAAGGAGGGAGTGGAGAAATGGGGATTTAAAAGGTTTTTACCCTGTGAACTAAAACACCACTGGTGAAAATAATGGCCAGAAGTTAATTGTAAACAGTTAATATTAAAAGAGTTTCCTAAAAACTGAATTAATTTGAGTACTTCCTGTATTTCCAGATTCTGAGTGTGTTGTAAAGAGGTTTTTGTGTTTAAAAGTTCTGTGTGTTCCCTTTGTTTCAGTTGTGAGAAAATCCCATCTCCGAGCTTGCACTTCCTTAAGTCTGGAAGGGCAGCATCGAGGACTCCAGGTGTGAATGTGCTGTTTGGGAATGCTATTAAATATTAATTACATCAGCATTTAATTATTAATAATAACAACAATAATAATATCAATAACAAACAATAATAATAATTGTTATTTCATGAGGTCTAATACCCATTTTTCGTCTTCTCTGCTTTCTCTGTGATCACCAAGAGATGATTTTTCCTCATTTCTCTCTCAAATTTTTACACCTGTTTTTTTTCCCCTCTCATTTCTTCAAACTTTTCTTGGAGAAAAAGTTGTACTTTGTTTTTAAGGGAAAACAATGCATTTTAATGAAAGATTGAGGTAGTAAACTTAATACATAGTATTTTACAAAACCTTGTTAAAAGGTAGGGTTTGAAATGAGTAAGGATAGTAGGTAACAGCATTTTTCCTGCATATTATGTGTGTTTTCAGTAGGTAAATATGTTTATATAGATATTTTTTTTAGATTTTATTTTTGATCACATTAAATACTGTTTCTGTTGAATCCAAGAGATGCTATGGAAGCTCTCCAGTGGTTAATTTAAATTTAACACCTTGAAACCTGCAAGGCTTTTGAGCAAAGCTGTGTAAGACAAGGAGGACATGATGATATTTCTTGTCTGTACATGTGTGAATTTTTTTATTTCAAATTGAACTCAAAACCCTTCATTAAAATACTTCCTTTCCTATCAGTGCAATTAGAGAATCCATGGGGATGAAATATATACATTTGAGATCCTATTTGAATTGTGTAATACTCCTTTGGGAGCAGGCAAATCTGGAAAAAACACAGATTTTAGTCATATTGGAGGTGTAATGTCTGCTTTTGCTCCAGACAGGCTCCTCTAAAAATTTGGTGCTTTATGCCTGTGTAATCCTCACTTGCTTGCAGTTTAAAAATATAAGCTTAAAAAATTAAAATATATGTGTGTGTGTGTATATATATGTGTGTGTGTGTGTATAAATATAAAGATAACTACATATATATATATATGAGATTTAATCACTCCATCAACTGATAATACATAAATCAAGTGGAAACTCCTCAAAAACAGAGGTAGTTAATTAGACATCATTATATTTTATACAAAGGAAGGAAGAAGTTTTAAAACCATGTTCTCTGTCTCCAGAAAGTGAATATTTGGCCTTGCTTCACAAGCACAGCTGAAGTGCAGTATTTTTATCCCAATATTGAGTGTTCAGGTAGAGCATCATGGTTCAAATCATCTTTTCCCTCACAAGGGAGGAGGGAGCTGATGGAAAATGTTTGGTTTATGGCATTGTATTTTCAGTTTTCATTTCATTTCGCCTCCGTGTTTGTAATAGGAACCAAATGAATTTAGGCTGTGGGTGAATTTTGTCTTAACAAAGAATTCCATTGATAGGGAATTTCAGGCCCATCGCTGGAGTTTGGCAGGAAAGAGCAGCTCCCAAACCTGCCCAGTGAGAGAGAAATTGCATTTATCTGTGTACGTGAACATGAAGATAAAAATAAAAAAACCCCATCCAAATCCTGTCTATATAAACAGATTGTAAGAATAAAGTCTTGGATTTGGGTTTATTTTCAGCCATTATAACTGGGAGTTCATGTGCTTGGTGCAGAACTCTCATTGTTTGACAGAGCCCAGGTGCAAATAAAATCTTCCCCGTCAGGAGCTGTAATTTTGTGTTATTTTATACTACAGCAGAGGAGGGTCCAGATGCAGCTGGTTTTTGTCTTCCTCTTTTCCTCCTTGTTGTTCAGTCTCAACCTCTAAGTGAGCGTTGGGGAAAAGTGGAACTTAATGGTTATGAAGTTAAGAGGAATTTTAAACAGCAAAAGCAAACTTGTGTTACGAAGCAGTTTCTGCACACACCTGAGCAAACTCTTAAAGTTACAGAAAGCAGATGTGAAGTCATAAATAAAATACAGCTTTTGCTCTTCCTTCTTTAGGTTACAATTACCACAGCTTGTGCTGATGAGTGGAGGAGCTGAGGGTCTGGAGCGTGCAGTAGCTTCACTTTGTATTTTTGGGAATTTTGGGAATTGCTGTCCTCTGCATCTGCCTTCTTGTTCAGAACTTTTCATTGAGTGCCTCTCTCAGTCTGACAAATCAGAATTCTCCTGATGTGTCCAGGAGTGTGTCCCTGGCTGCCAGATCAGTGCTTGGAAATTCCCAGTCTCTCCTTGGTTCTCTTTCAAAGATTTAAATTGAGCTTTGGAGTGTGGATAACAGTAGTGAGAGGTGTTGGGTAGTTGGTGCAGTGCTTTTCTCTTTTTGGTGACTTTTTTCTTATCATGCATTGAAATGACATCTTTTACCATTTAAAATATAGGTAGAAACATTTTCTTCTTATAAATATTAGACTTGTGGATGAATATTTTAACTGTGAGGAGCTGAGTAGCTCTCTTGTCACTGTTTTGTTGAGATACAAAATTTAATTCTTACTTTGAGAAGGAAGGGAATATCTTTGCATTAGGGAATGCACATTTGAAAAGTGTGATTGGAAGAAAAACTCCACGGTTTTATAGGAAATAATGGCCTTAGGATGAAGGAGAACAGGATTAAATTAGATATTAGAAAGAAATTGTTCCCTGTGAGGGTGGAGAGGCCCTAGCACAGGGTGCCCAGGGGGGTTGAGGATTCCCCATCCCTGCAAATGTCCAAGGCCAGGTTGGACACTGGAGCTTGGAGCAGCCTGGGACAGTGGGAGGTGTCCCTGCCATGGCAGGGGTGGCAATGGATGATCTTTAAAATCCCTTCCAAACCATTCTGGAATTCTCTACTTTATGAAATTTAATTTGACTTGGCTTCAGCTCTCCTGCCCAAACCTGATGAAGAACAGTGTCAGAATTGATTTGTGCCCCCCCTACAACCAGTTTAGTTATTAAATTTACCAAGTGTGTTGCTGCTAGGTTGTGAAATGCAGATTTTCCATGATGATGATGATCGTGTGTGTGAGTAGCTGCCGATCCTGCCAGAGCCTGAACACGGAACAGCTGCAGCTTCTGGGATTCCACAATCCATTCAAGCTTGCAGCAGCATCTCCCAGGATTTCCAAAAAGGCCAGGGAAAGCCGTGTCCAGCAGTTTGGGTGTTCCCTGCCCTGTCTTGGATGCTCCCAAAGGCGTCCAGGAGCCAACACTTCTCGTGTCAGTGGCCACCAGAGGCTGCTGCAGAACGGCGGATGCTGCTGGAACTGGAGAGCTTGGGAATTCCAGCTGGATCCTCAGCTGAAACCACACAGTTCTGACATGATTATATTCCTGTTCAGTGGGCTTGGAGCAGAAATGAAGCCTGGCTTTGCATAGGAGTTTATTTCATTTTCTATAATGGTATTTTTTCTGTGCTGGTAGAGGTGTGGGAGCAGCTCACTGGTTCAGCATCCCTGTTCCTGGAACTTTGTGTGAAGGGAGTTCTTACAGGAAAATTGATTTTTCTACTGTGCCCAGTACTTGAAACTTTGTTGAACATATAAACCCCTATTTTCTTAGGAATATGTAAAAATCCCCATCCTTGATTATGTGTTTATATAAGGGCATGGACATTATGGTGGGAATTACTTGATTATTATACAACAATTCTTAAATGGTTCAGGATGTGTTAAAAGCAGTGAAATCAAGAAGCTTGCCTAAAATCTATGGGGAAAAATCACTTGAAATAATATACTCAGGAGAGTAAATGATTGTGTGGCATGTTTATAATAATGGAGCATCAAACAGAAATAGGTGCTATTTTGTTCTTTCCAGAAAATATTCTGTGGCAAAACCACATCATAATTTCTGACACAGCCTCAAGCACTTTCATCACTTATTTACAATGTCATCGCACTTTGGTCACCTTTATTTTGCAACTTAATTTCTGTCAGATTATAAACCCATCCTTAGGTGAGTTAAAATTCTGGTTTTTTGTGTAGGACTTGCACATCCACTGCTGCTGAGTGAATTTCTGCTGAGTTTGGAAAGCAATAGGAAAACACTCTGATTAAGCACAGTTTTTCCATGTTCTCCCTGACAGAAATGAAAGCTGTAATTTTTCTAAATATCAGTTACAGCTAATCAGTTACTGCGGGTATGTAAAACAAGTAGGATAATGTGTAAGGAATTTATTTGTTCTGTCAAAGCTCTGGTGTTACACTGAGTGAAGGTGCAAGTCAAAGAAATGCTCACAAAACCTTTAATCATCATCACATCATCATTTATGCAGAGCAAAAAAATAAGAAAGGGGAGAAAGGAAATATTTAAAGATATTTTATCCAAGAGTTTAGACAGAGAATATTCAGAGAGAGCTTTAGGAAAGCAAGATATGAGGAGTAATTTCTCTGTAACTAAAATTTAGCTGCTGAGTCTCTCTTAGGTTGTCTTGGAGGTTGGAACCAAGTGCTTGACAGGATTTGGGAAAAATTATTCTTTTCTTTATGTCCTGCTCTGCCACTGGTGCTGCAGGGCTGGCACTCAGCACAGGCAGCAAAGGCTGTGAAATTGGAGAATAGATCATTTCTGGGGGTGGAAATCCAGAGGAAGGTGTTAGGAACAGGAGCTCTTCTCTCATTCCTTCTCCAGGCAGACCTGTGGGATGTGGAAAAGAGGAGTCTTTCCTTGGACAGATGATTGTCTATGGGAAGTTTGCTCTCAGCTTGTGGTTTGTGGGTTTTGAAGAGTTGGGCTGGAGCTCAGAGACATCTTGTTCTTCAAGGGCAGGAGAGCTTAGTCCTGCCTTCAGCACTCACTCAGGAAATGTATTCCAGTTCCCTGATACAGCAGTGATGGGAGTGAGTGGCCTGGGTTTGGTTAGGACCTTTTTTATTCAAAAATCTGATCTCCTGGACATTTGAAGGCAAGAACCACTAGTGCCTTATTTCCGGTCGAATTGAAACCACCGTTTTTTGTGGCTTCATTTATCACATAAAAGACAGACAACTTCAGCTCTCTGCAATGTAAGCTGCACACTGAGCAAAAAGTCTCAGAATCTGTGTGTGTGGCTGTCCCTAAAGGCATGGCAAACATTTCATATCAAACTTCTCAAAGCAGAATTAGTTACCTCCAGAAAGAGTGGATGTGGAGCAGTTGTTTCAGGGTGTCACCACATGGGTACCAATAGCAGTAAATCATCCCTTAGCTGAAGGAATGAGCCATTTTAGCAGATATTCCACTGAAAGCTCAGTAAAGATTTGTTTTAGCTGCTGCTTTAGCCTTTAAATCAAGTCTTAGTGATGGACTAAAGGGCTTTTTCCAGCAGAGGATCCCAGCACATTGAGAAACCTGTGAGATGCATTTGAATGCGTGCCCTCCACGCTTTAAGATACAGGAAGACCTCTACAAACCCTGCTACAGAGAAAAATTAAGCTTAATTAATCTTCAAAGGAGCGTGGTCTCAACTCTAGAGTCAAGTAGTCAGGCCAGGCTGGACTAGAACAAACAGCAGAACTTAGTTTTTGAAGAGGAAACAGAATTACTTCCCCTGTTTTGAAGTAGAAGATTGCTTGGATAAAAATGTTTTTGGAAGTGTGTTTGTGTTTTCACATGGGGTGATCTGTCTTTCTCACTGCCCTTGCTTGCAGGAAATCCATCTTGCTTTCCTGAAGTGGCTGGAGGGAAATGTGGATGCTGAGGGATTGAGGGCATCCAGCAAGGTGTCTCTGAAATTTGTTTCATCCTGTGAGTCCAAAGGGGAGGTGACTCCGTCCCTGGTGCCGGTGATCACGGAGATGGGGAGTTTCTCCTCAGAACATTTCAGCCTGAAGAATTATCAGCAGCATCTCCAAACCAAGAAGCTGGGCAAGATCCTTCTTTTCACTGAGGTGACCACAACTACCATGAATCTTCTGGATGGGTAAGATGGGGATCCAGAATTAACTTTCCAGCTGGGAGTTGATAATTATGGTGGCACACCGTGTTCAGAAAGAAACTGGACACAAAGTAGAGAACTTTATGTTCACACACTAATTGATAATATATAAAATACTGAGCTGGAAAGGGTAGGGAAAGCTTAAGTGGGACGACTTTCTGCTTGGTAGTGGAGTTTAATCTTTATTCCTCTGAACATCACCGTAAGAAAATTTAATCTAATGAATATTCATATTTAGGAGATTAAATGCCTTCTCTAGTGCAAGTTATTCTCTAAGCCTGTTACTTGAGAAGAGTGATACCAAGCAGGTTGTGCCCCTAATTTTCACATTTCTGTTTTCTCTCATTTCTTTTGCTGACTATTTCCCTAAAATGCTCTTTAGTGCTCGGTTTGGGTTTTTAAAACATGGATTAGGGTTCTGGTAGAGGCTCTTTCATCATCACACAGACGGTCCTTGTGAATGAGCTGTGGGATACCTTAGAGAAGGTTGTTCATTAGAGTTTAAATGGGATTAAGTGATAGGAAAATCACAGTTACTAAATCTCAGCTTGGAGTCTGTGTACAAAGGCTGTACTGTTGTGTTTAGTGGAAATTTGATGGAAAAAATTGACTTGGGGAAGTTGTTGCTCTTCAGGACAGAAACTCCAAGCCTGCAGCTGTAAATTCTTGTGGCAGCTAAGTTTTGAATATCAGGGTTAATTTATCTGCAGAAATTGCAGATGAATTTTACAGGTGAAAAAACCTCAGGAATTTTGTTGGGGATTTTTTTCTTTAATGGAGATTAAATTGTCCAGAGTATTGTTGCCACTGATGAGTTACCCAATAATGGCTTCAGTTCTCAGCCTGAGAACCTAAATTGCAGTTTAAGGACAAACACAAATTTCAGTTCCAAACCATTCCCTGTGTGTTCAGACATCCACATGTTTGAAAAAAGCTGCTAAAGTTTAATTTTGCCAATCCTCTCCTCCAGATTTACATCCTGCAGCTGATTTTGCACTGGCTTTTGCAGAGATAGAGACTTGCCACTTTGATAAGAGGCCGTGAAGAGTTGTTTTATAGAAATACAATTATTTGTAGCATTTTCTTTTTCGTTGTTGGTGCTTACAGCATGTTCAGCCCACAGGGTTGAAAGGAAGACTCTGAAGAAATTGGTGATAATTGAAAAAATTGAGAGGTTTCTTCCCTCACAGCTGGTTTTGGTTCTCAGTAACTTTGTTCCAACATCTCAGGAAAATGAAGTGTTTAATTCAGGGTTTTGTGATTTGATTTGGATCAAGCTAAATAGAATCTGACCAATTTATGAATGATTAATTATCACAGCAAGGGAGGCAGATAAGGGAAGTGGTCTTGGTTTTTCAGATATGTTTAAAGGTTGCTTTGTTATATGAAGTAATCCAAATACAGTGAAGTGCTCACAGATGTAGATCTTCAAGGTTTCCCCCATCATGATGAGACTTAAATAGTTCATTTTCAGGTAAGTTGTAAACTATAAGTCCTGGCTCTGAATGGCTTATGCTGGGAAGATGGTCCTACATTATAATTTGAATTAAAAACAATAATTTATTAGTAATATATCTTAGATGCAATTTATCTTACAAAAAGACCGTTGTTTTATTAAGTTAAAATAATTGTCTTAAGTGTTATGGTCGATGCTGTAAATACTGGGTTGTCATGGATAATATAATCCTTGAGATCTGCACTTCAGTGAAGAACCTTGAGGTTGAAATGATAACATTTCATAAATCTCTAGAAAATGATGCAAAAATCAGGTAATTTTTATTGGGGGAAAAGGTTGTCAGGTTTTTAAGGTGTTTCCCAAGGAACCAATATGAATTTGTTAGGATATGTGTGTGGTGCTTGTGTCTAATTGCCAGTTCTCAGTGAAAGGAAAACACATCTCAAAAAGAGAAAAAAATAATTTTCTTTGCTTGAAGAAAAAAATAAGTTACTTATTGATCCTTCAGAATTCCCAAAAAAATGTTGCAACACTTTCTTTATGTAACCAGGCATTGCATGAGGGAGTCACTTAGGGTCTCTTCCAAATTTTACCAAGTTTTGATGGTTAAAAATGTACAGACACCTCAAGGACATAATGAATGGGATTCGTTCTAAATTGTTTAATTAGCAGATTATCCAAAATAATTCAGCATTTAACTTCTGTGGCTTCAGATTTTCTCCCACCAGCTGCATGCCAAACTTCCACCTCCCCAAACTTCCAAACACCCCAAAAATGCAGATATGGAAGGGGGAAAAAGGGGCTGGAATTAATTTAATGGCTGAGCAACCTCACAGTAGAGAAACAGCCGGGGCCTAATAGGGGCCTTTGTCTGCATTTCCACCCTGGCTGGGAACGTGCCAGTCAAAAGTCAGGCAGGAGGAACAGGTGGGAACTATTAGACCTGTCATAAGGTTTGAAAAATTGATTCTGGAGGCTGAGGGAATAGATTGGACTTGACAGTGTTGTCCTAAAGATTCTAAGGGAAAGTTGTGTCGTTTAATTTGGGATCCCTTGATTGTTCATGAGCTCTCCAGATGGTGGTTGGGGTGTTTGGTGCTCGCTGTACTGTCCCTAGCCTGGGTTTGTGTGTCCTGAGGTCACAGCAAAGTGGGAATTCACCTGTAGGTACCCAAAATTTAATGGCATTGGCCTAATTGTCAAATAAAAATTCCTTAAAATGTCATCTGTTGTTCTAAATGATCAATATCTCTTCTGTGATTTCATGTTAAAAGTCCTTTCAGGCTATTTTTTAAAGCACTACAACTTCTATTTCTCAAACTGAAATTTCAAATCCTCCCCCAAACATTGGGGTTTTTTTCTGTAGAAGGAAATTCTTTCTGTGAGTTTCAGAAACTTTCTCTTCCCAGATGTTTATCCTAATGCCACCAGGCCAGGTTAACCCTGCCAGAAACTGTTCCACTTTCTGTGGCTCCTCGCAGCATCCCTGGGAGTGCAGGTTTGAAAATGAAGCCATTGTTTTTGAGGCTGCATCTGGTGTAGTGATACAAGTGTAACTTTATAGAGACACACTTATTATACTCATAAGGCTTGAGATTAACAAAGAAATATTTCCATTTCTAATATTTCTGCACACCCTAGCTGGCTGGAATGCTTTCACGAGTATTTCATAAAAATTAAATTAATGAGATAGAAATTTCAGTTTTATTCTTTATCTTAGATCCTGTTTCAGTATTTTAGTTGGCAGAAAATTTGATTTACACATGACTAAGCCAGCATGAGATATATTCTGTATGAAATGCTGTCATGGATCCCTTTTCCCCAATATTTAAGAAGCACAAAGTGCCATTGTTAGGGAAAGTTTGACACAAAAGTGGTGAATTTTAGTGGAAGTGAAATGTGGGCTGAGGTTTCTTTTGTAACTGCTGAATAGGATATTTAAATAAAATGTCAATTGAGAATAAACAATTCCCAAACAGCTAAAAGCTTTGCAGAAGAAAATAGTTTCCTTTGTTGGAGCCCCTTTTACTTTTCTAGGTTCATACTGCTGAATTTTGAAAAACTGAACTAAAGCTCTAATTTTGGGAAGAGGGCATGAAGGCTCATTTTATTTGAAAACTCTTGATTTAGCTGAATTGAAAAATGGATCATGCTGATGGAGATCTGAGTTAAGGAAATCCAGTGTGTAATTGAAGGAGATGGGAATGGCACTTCAGGGGCAAACAAGCTGAGATTGACAAACTGTGGTAGGGACTGGGGGATTTTTAATTTGGTTTTCAAGCCCTTGTGATGTTTAACTCTGTGTTTAGTTATTGCTTGCACCTTGGTGATCTCCCTTATTCTCCATTGAAACTGTATTTTTAAAAAACTGAATGATTGGTATGAGCCTTAAGACCCTTTCCCACCCAAACTATTCCATGGTTTTTTATTTAGCACGGTGGCACTCTCCCAGTACATTATTAGCTTGCTAAAAATAAGGTTTTTACCACCAACATTAACAGTTTGTATAAATTAACTCCCTCCACCCTCTTCCCTCAGGAATTTTGGTTGGAGAATACCATGGCATGCAGGAAGGATTCTTCCTTGCAGGAGAGGTGCCTTTCTCTCAGAAAATGGGAAATGTAAATAGGAATTTATGAAACAATGAGATATTCAAACACTGTACATCTTCTACACTCATTCTGCAGCTGCATAACCCAAAAATATTTTGTCAGTGTGGATATCGAGGTTATTATTAATATTACTGCCTTTAAAAACTCAGATTCCTTGATTTTGTTCAAATGCAGGATGGGACAGGAATGCTTTGCTTTATGAATATGTTAATTATAATCCAAAGTTCGATACTAAGAGAAATAGACCTGTTCTTTACATTCCTATATATAGAAGTATATATATGTATGGATGTATATATATCATACTCCTTCATTATTTACTTTAATCACTAACTTTTAAGCTTTCATTTCTGAATTTATTTACATGGTTGAAGGACTTTTTAGCCTCAAAACAAAAAAAATCGTTGCATTAAATAGCTGCTTCTGTGCTTTTTTCTTCATGGATGTTCTTTTATATTCAGTATTTTGTGTCTTCCTTTGGTGCTAAAGACTAGCTCAAGTAACAGAGTAAGGTCTGTTGCTCTTAAATCAAATCAAAATTAAGCTCAACAGTCGGGATTTTTTTGCTAATTTAGTTTTAAATGTATAATATTTCATACTTTATTCTGCCATTCATTTGTGGGCAGTGATTTGCACCAGCCAGTGCTGGAGAAAGCTCAGCCTGATAAGAAAAGATCATTTTTGTGACACAGCCAAGTTCCCTCCCTCGCCTGTAAAAAGGGAGGAATTCGGAAGTTTTTGGCACTGATTTGATCCTGTGCCATTCCCAGACTCTTCCCTGCCATGCCAGTTTCCATGACACGCTTGCTGAAGGATTTCTCTATCGGGATTTGTCTCCTTTGTGTCGATTTTCCCTGATTTTCCTTCCACCTGTTGTGCACCATTCCTGAGGGCACTGAACAATCAGGTCCCTATTTTCCTGTCACGCACCTTGTGTGCCTGATTTTCCATGGAATTGAAGGCAAAATGTGCCCTTCTTCCTTTTTTTATTGTGTAAAATTAGTGGATTTTCTTCCTGTTAACGGAGTGGGCCCCCAGCTTGCAGTGCAGAGGGAGGTTTGGCATTCCCAATGGGAATTAACTCATAAAAAAGTTTTGGAGAGCAATTAACCCGTGCTGAACTTGGATGGGAGATTGGATTTCCCTGCTGCTGGAAGTTCCTGAACAATCCCCATTATCACAGGGACACCAACACGGCCTCGGCCCTTAAATCTGAGGGGAATGATTCCTTAAATCTGAGGGGAATAGTTTGTTAAATCTGAGGGGAATAATTCCTTAAATCTGAGGGGAATAATTCCTTAAATCTGAGGGGATTAGTTCCTTAAATCTGAGGGGAATAATTCCTTAAATCTGAGGGGAATAATTCCTTAAATCTGAGGGGAATAGTTTGTTAAATCTGAGATAAATAATTCCTTAAATCTGAGGGGAATAGTTTGTTAAATCTGAGATGAATAATTCCTTAAATCTGAGGGGAATAGTTTGTTAAATCTGAGGGGAATAATTCCTTAAATCTGAGGGGAATAATTCCTTAAATATGAGGGGAATAGTTCCTTAAATCTGAGGGGAATAGTTCCGTAAATCTGTGAGGATTGTTCCTTAAATCTGTGAGGATTGTTCCTTGAATCTGGGGGAATTGTTCATTAAATCTGAGGGAAGTTGTTCCTTAAATCTGAGGGGAATCATTCCTTAAATGTGAGGGGAATTGTTCAGTAAATCTGAGGGAAATCGTTCCTTAAATGTGAGGGGAATTGTTCATTAAATGTGAGGGGAATCGTTCCTTAAATCTGAGGGGAATCATTCACTAAATCTCTGGGGATTGTTCCTTAAATCTGAGGGGAATCAGTCATTAAATCTATGGGGATTGTTCCTTAAATCTGAGGGGAATCAGTCATTAAATCTATGGGGATTGTTCCTTAAATCTGAGGGGAATCAGTCATTAAATCTATGGGGATTGTTCCTTAAATCTGAGAGGAATTGTTCATTAAATAAGGGGGGAATCGTTCCTTAAATCTGAGAGGAATTGTTCCTTAAATCTGAGGGGAATCGTTCATTAAATGTGAGGAGCATCCTTCCTTAAATCTGAGGGGAATTGTTCACTAAATATGAAGGGAATCGGGGAATTATTCCTGAAATTAGAGGGGGGTCATTTCTTATATTTGAATAAAATAATTCCTTAAATCTGAGGGAAATCGTTCCTTAAATTTGAGGTGAATTGTTCCTTAAATCTGAGTGGAATCATTCCTTAAATTTGAAGGGAATGACTCCTTAAATCTGAGGGGAAGCCCTGGAAGGCAGCACAGTTAAAACAAGAGTGAAGGAATGGTCATGGCAGGGTTTCAGGCACATTTTGCTGGTTTGTTTTACACGGTGCTGTTTTCATGCCCGCATTTTAAAATGGGAGTTTGGCAATAAAGTGAAAAAATTGAATGCTGAAGTTTCAAATCATCGCTGCTTTTTGAAGAGGAGGATTAGCTTGAAGTGTATGATACATGTAGCAGAGTACAAAATGCCATAATAAACATGATATCTTGTTATAAGTAATATTAAATGTAACGTGTATATTATTGCTGTTGGTTTGCTAATTCCATGGCTGTCAATTTTGCTCTTGAATTGTAACTTTTATTTAGGAAAAGGAAATACTGCCTAAGCTTAAACTGCCCAGAAGTACTCAGGGATTAATATTTGTACTTCATTGAGAAAAATATCCTTGTGTTCATCAAATAGCCAACTTTGCCTTTTCACATGAGCTCAGATCAGAATATAATCTTAAATAAAGTCAAGTACTTCTAAAAATTGTTTTAAAACCTCAAAACCAGACATAAATCAGTCTAGGACAGTGTATGGACTTAAAAAGAAAAAACTAGGTATGTTATTAATCACAGAAGCATGGAATGGTTTGGGATGGGAAGGACCTTAAATCCCACCCAGAGCCACCCCAGGCATGGCAGGGACCCTTCCCAGTGTCCCAGGTGCTCCCAGCCCCAATGTCCAAGCTGGCCTTGGGCACTGCCAGGGATGCAGGGGCAGCCCCAGCTGCTCTGGGCACTCTGTGCCAGAGCCTCCCCACTGATAAAATCAGATTCATCAACTTCCCCACTCCCTAATTAACTTCATGGAGTAGCATGAAGCTTGGACAAATCCTGAGTTTGCCTTTTCCCCCCAAACCTCTTCATTAGAATTGTTCTAATCATCAGACTAATAAAGGAATGTATTGAAATGTTGCACTCAGATAAACCAGAATGGCTGTTAGGCATCCAAGTGATTTGATAATGTGCTTGATTAACAACAGATTGCTGCCCACATTATGGACAGGGGCTTTTGGAGAGGGACTTTTCACAAGGCATGGAGAGCCAGGAGCCAGGGAATGGCTGCCAGTGGCAGAGGGCAGGGCTGGCTGGGATCTTGGGCAGGAATTGTTCCCTGGCAGGGTGGGCAGGGGCTGCCATGGAATTGCCAGAGCAGCTGGGGCTGCCCCTGCATCCCTGGCAGTGCCCAAGGCCAGCTTGGACATTGGGGCTGGGAGCCCCTGGGACACTGGCAGGGGTCCCTGCCATGGCAGAGTAGGATTGGATGATCCTTAAAATCCCTTCCAAATCTTTCTAGGACTCTGTGAAGGGGACTGAGGCTGAACTACAACCAAATGCAGTTGCACAAAGTCGGAATGATTCCCTGGAGATTTCAGTGAAGACAGCGCGATTGGATTTGTTAGAAATTCAAAGTTAGATCGCAGGTTTCCATTTTGCACATCTCCATCTCTTTGCCCTTGTTAAGAAAACAAAAGAAGAAGGAAGAAGTTGGAATTTCTGTGGAAGCAAAGTAGGAGCTGGGAAACAAAGCATGGCTGCTTAGGGAAGTTCACACAGCACCTGTTCTGGTGTGCTTAAGAATAAATACACTGATTTTTGTTTATTCTTATGCTGCCAGTCAGCAGAGAGTGATTTAATTTCAGAATTAATTTGAAGTGCTTGTTTCCAGAGCCAAAAGCTTTGAAAGTTTGTGTAATTTCTAACTTAAACAGTAAACTTAGAAAATCCCACAGAATCTGAATTCTTGCCTAATTCCCACTGGCCTAATTTATTTGCACTTATAGTCCTAGTTAAAATATTTTAAGAATCTGTTTGTATTCAAACGAGGGCTTGCATTTATCACACCTCATATCATTTAGCCTGAAATGTCATGGCCCGGAGAATGGTGTGTAAAAAAAAGTGAGGTTCCCCCACTGCAGCTTTGTGATCCCCAGGATTGCTATAAAATCCTGTACCTCCTGTTGCTCTCCAGAAATTTATTGGCATTGTTCTTGTTGCTGAACTGTTAAATGTAGATGAACGTCCAGAGTTTTTTTGTAACCTTGAACTGACACTATTTTTACACTGTTTTTAGTGATGATATTATCTTACATCAAAAAGGAAAAAGAAAAAGCCCAAAAGTGTTTTACAGGACTTATTGCAAACACAAAGCTGTCCTTGTTGCATTAAGGAGTTGTGGGATGCAGCTATAAAGTGTCCCATGAACATTTTTAAGTGGATTTATGTTCGAGTGGATCATCAGGCTGCTCATCCATTGAGGAAGATGAAGAGGCAAAACTGGACAAAGAAGAAAAGTAGGGAGATGGAGCTGAGACACGGGAAGGAGGAAACAAAAATTCAAGGGAAATAAATTTTTACTGATGATTCTTAAGCAAATACTCCAAGCTTAAATTAAAATAAATGGGATGTAGGGAGATTGCAGTATTAATTGGGGAACAATCATTGTTAAAGCACTTACCTTCATCATCATCATCAAAAGCCCAAGACTCCCCTGTTCAATTGGTAGAATGTCAATTGAAATATAATTAGCTCAGTGTTGAGGTTGGATTTTTCTGAAATTAATACTTAATTGCAGTTAAGCACATGGTGGTTCTATTCCTAATTGTTTTAATTGGGAATTGGGGAGTGTTAGGAAATGGAAGCACCTTTATTTTGTTGACACTAAATAGTGTCTTTGCTTGTGGTCATAACTGAATCTGCAAATGCTGATATCCTACTCTGCTGGATTAGTTTTAATCATCCTTTTAGTCTTTCCTACAGTTACAATAATATTTAAATACCTAATCTGAATTCCACAGATTACTTATATTTCCTATTTTTAAAAATACGGTTTACAACATATTACCATGTACTTTTTGGATAAAAATATATTCACTAAATTGCATCTGTTAAGTGACAATAGAAAAACTTCAGATGATCTTGAAGGCCCCTTCCAACCCAAACCATTCCATGATTCTGTGATTTTATGATTTATTAGCAACAGATAATGTATAAACTCTGGCTGGAGAGTGGTGCCAGATGTGAGAGATAAAAGGAATTGCTGGTGGCCACCTGCTTTAATGCACATTTCAGCTCTGCTGTGGTGGTTGATGTCATGAAGAATTCATGGGATCCAGAATCATTTAAAGTTAGCAGACCGTGGCAGGTTAGCAAGGAGTGATGCTTGTGGAATGCTGAAGTATCCATCTGTTGGAAAAACAGAACAATCACCTTCTGCCAAGGTTTTGAAGAGCAGCTGTGAGTGGATGTTTGGGTTTTTCTTGTGGTGGGGAATCTCCAGAGAGCTTTGAGTGTGAAGGTGTTGGAAATTCAGGGCAGCACTGGGACTGCAGCTGGTTTGCCTGTCTTGTTTTTATCTTAATATTTCTGTCTTTATACCAGCATTGTTTAGACTTAGGATCATAGAATTACAGAATTACAAAATTATCGAAGGGTTTGGGTTAAAAGAGACCTTAAAGCCCATCCAGTGCCACCCCTGCCATGGCAGGGACACCTCCCACTGTCCCAGGCTGCTCCATCCTGGCCTTGGGCACTTCCAGGGATCCATGGGCAAATTTGTATTTTAATTTATATTCTAGACCAGGTTTGCAAAGTAATGTTTAGCTTTTGGGGACAAGAAAAAGAAATTTCCTGTTTGTACTGTATTTGTTTATATTCCCAGTATTTTCCTCACACATTTCCAATTTTTGCTGTGATCAGTAATTTTTATTTCCTTTTTTGTTGTCTTTAGTTATTTGGATTTTTTCTTTGTTTGATTTCATGTTTGAGATGGATGAAGTATAACTTTCTGTTGCTGCAGCTTAGTTAATGAGTACCAATTATTAAAACTAGAAATTACAGAACTTAAGTCTTTCCATAAAAAAAAACACTCCTTGTTGATAGTGGCTTCCTGATAGGTAAAAACCAATAAATTAGAAGAAATCAATCTTATTTCAATTAAAAACTCAAATCTTGGCTTTCTTTATACTAGAAAAAACCCCTTTTTTCAGTTATGGGTTGCAGAAATAACAATTTATGAGTTTTTTTCCCATGTATTTTATACAGAAATAGGAGTAGACAAGAGGAGGTACAGAAATACCTTTTTCCTGGGTCTGCAAGAAGAGTTGTAAAACTTTGTACACTTAGTGCCAGAGAGTAAAAGGAACAGAGAATCCATTCACTCTGAAAAGTTTCAGTCCTGTTTTGGGGAGGAGGATGGAAGGAAAAAGGAAGAGAAAAATGGGAATTTTCTTATTTTACAGAGTCCAGGTTGGTCACTCAGTGGATCCTGTTGCATTCAGGATATCTGCAGGTCATCATCAGCTTCTTGCTGGAGGTGTGAGGCTCTTCCACACTTCCTCTGGTTTTTATTCCAGCATGGCATGGACAGGGGAGTTCTTGAAGGAGTGTTTGGCACTGCAGATAATTGGAATATTAGGATTCTACCAAATAATCCTGTTATTTATGTAATGCACTGTTTGGGGGTTTCAGCATTCAGTGGTCATCAGAACAGATAAAATTATTCATTGATGAATTATCTTTCCCTAGGAGTTAGGGAATAACTGGATAGAAACTGGAGCCCTTTCCCTGTGAGAAAAAAGGGAATATTCTCCAGTTGGCTGGGGCTGTAACAGGGGGTGTTGATGGCAACAGAATTATATTGGTTTGGAGGGAAAACGGGAATTCACTGTGAGGCCTGAGCTTAATAAAGTGGTGTGTGCCAACAGCAGAGGTTAAGAGGGGTGAAAATGTTCGGTTTTGATGCTTTGCCAAGCTAAGCAGTGAAATATTGTGAGCATGAACCAAGTGAGATGGAATGTTTGGGATTTGGAACCCAAAATCCCAGTGAGTCAGTGACAGTTCCTAAGGGCTGGAGCGCAGATGAGTTCCTTCCTTCCTTCCTTCCTTCCTTCCTTCCTTCCTTCCTTCCTTCCTTCCTTCCTTCCTTCC
>VWYI01004472.1:0-12682 GCA_013399455.1 Anthoscopus minutus | reverse complement strand
CTCCTTCCTTCCTCTCCTTCCTTCTTTCCTCTCCTTCCTTCTTTCCTCTCCTTCCTTCTTTCCTCTCCTTCCTTCTTTCCTTTCCTCTCCTTCCTTCCTTCCTCTCCTTCCTTCCTCTCTTTCCCTCCTTCCTCTCTTTCCCTGTTTTATATCACATCTCTCATGCCAGATGTGCCACATGCACTTTAGCCATGGCTCATAAACTGTGGTAACCCAAGATTTTCCAACATTTTGGATGTAAATTTTCCTTTTATTTAACTGTTCTCTTACTCATGTCAGGAAGGCTTTCTACAGAGTGCTTTTAGCTTTTTTAGTTAAAATCCTTATTTTTCCAGTGTTTTAAACATACATTTCATCTAATTATTTACAAAAATACTTTCAAATGGTGTTAAAAAAAGAAATGTGAGCATTGAGGTTGCATTCACTGGATCCAGAACCAAATTCTCTTCGTTACTTGGCTACATCTGCATTTATCTAATATCCAGCAAAACCTTCTTGGAAATAGGGATTATTTTATTTTACAGTGATGGTTACTATACAAGGAAAGCCTGAGCTAAATTTAGATTACAAAGGATTAAATCAGGGATGAGTAAAATACAAAAAAAAAATAACACCAAGAGTCCAACTGTGCTCTAATTCCTTTTACATTTTTCTTGTGCTGCGAGATGATTCGGATGAGTTTTTTATGCCTGTGTTTATCTGATGGATGCTGGCATGACAGACTTCACAGATTCATTTGCTTGGAGATAAAATTGGGGTGGATTTTGTCACCCAGTGCTCCAGGCTCCCTGCTGGGGGCTGCACAGGAGATGCCAGGCAGTTTTGTGGAGCAGCCTGCTGGGAATGCTCATCCATCCTGGCTGGCTGTCACCTCCAGCACTGGGCTGAGGACACAGCTGAGCTGCTCTCCAGCAAACCAGGCTGTTTTCTTTGTTTAACAAAATTAAACACCAAAAATGTTAATGTGATTTAAAAATAAATAAATTTAAAAATCGAGGTTTGGCTGGCTGTACAAGCTTTGACCATGCAGTTATTAAAAAAAGCTTCATTAAGGTTGTGTTTTATGAAATATCCTTTTTTTTTTTAACACAGAGAAATAGTTTTGTTTTCAATCTGTCATGTGCTCCAGTCTTTCTTTGCTGTGTGCTATTAAGGTCACCCAGGGAAGGTGCAGCAAGGCAGGAGGTTTTGCCTACTCTGTGTTTGCAGTTTTATGTGTTCTGGTAGAGCTGAAGTGCCTCCTTCTGCTTTTCAGCTTTCAAAACACATTCACCATCTCTCCTTCTCAGCTCAGTGGCTCATCCCCACCTCATTCCAAGAGGAATCTGATCCCTAGATGTGGTTTTCCTTCAGTAGGTGATTATTGGGGTGTGTGCAGCAGCCTGCAGAGGGGTTTAGCTTTTCCCAGCCCCGGTTCCATTTACATTTTGGTTTTTTTTTTCCTGTGTGAACACATTCTGGAGGGTGGAAACGCTGCTGGTGTTAATGGGATGTGTGTGGTGTCTGTGTTGCTGGCCAGTGATCTCAGCTGGGTTTGGTTTCAGAAAATGGGAGCTGGTTCTTGGTGCCCTCTGTGCCTTCACCCAGCCTGTTCTGGAGCCCCAGCCATGGGGCAGATGCTCTCGCTGGAGGTTTGTGTTTCAAGCAGAACCAAGAAATTCTCTTTATTTGCTGCTGCTCCAGGGTTTTCTCCTTCAGATTCAGCCACTCCATAATCCTGGGTATGGAACTGTTGGGCTTTTGTCAAAATCTTCTCCCCGTTCCCTTAAATTTCCCCTTTTCTCTGGGCTGCTTCTCCTCTGCCAGGGCACAGTTGGTGAGTACGACCCACAGTGGAAAAGAAAATTTCCTTCTGGTTCTTCACCTCTGTCGACTCCAAATTTAATCACTAACTGCAAGAAATGGTGATTAATTTATGTTTATTTTGCTTTTTGCTATATCCATGTCCTTTGTGTGATTATTCAGAGGTCCAGGCTGCAGTTTGCTGGTCTTACACACCCCGTGTGAGTCCATGGCAAATGATCTGATCCCCTAGAAATAACAACAAACTCCTTGTCCTGTCCTTCCTTTGCATTTTTTGCTTTGTTTCTGAAACTAAAATCCCCTTGCCTTACCCACTACCCATTTCCCCCCATCTAACTCCAGATCATAGTTTAAAACCTTTTTAAGCAGTTCTAAGTGGAAGTGGGCTCAGAAATGGAGGCCAGAAATAGCACTGACCATAAAGTCCTTGGTACAATATTTTCTCTGCAATATTCCTGCTGCTGCTTCAAGACTCATTTGTTTGTGTTTTCTTTGAACATTGATTCACAGAACTTCTTGTGGAGGGCTCTTGTGTGGTTTTAAGGATTAAAAAAAAATAGATTTTAGTACAGGAGTGGGGCTTAAATTTGCTCATCGTATTTATATTTTTATAAAAATATTTTTATTAAATATTTATTAAAAAGTAAAAAATTTCCAAGTTTGTTTTTTCTGTCAATTTATGATTGTATTAAACAGGCTCTAAGTATTCAGGTTAAAACTACAGGCTCTAGCTGAAAGTATAATTACCCTAATGTGGGAATTGAGCAATCCTGCCTATATTTTTTTGAGTAATTTCTTCTTTCTTCTCCCTGTGCTTCATAACTTTGCTTCCAAGAACAAAAAGATTTCTTTTCATTTTGTAGATATTGTTATTTTGACAAATACAGCTATCCAGAAGGGTTTAGAATGTGCTTGGGTATAGAAATGTATTTGTAGCTGAGAGTTTTAAGAATTTTAAGCAGGTGAAGATTTCTGAGAGGAAATATCTGCCTTTAGTCCTTTCTATGATAAAATTCTGTCTTATGAAGTAGTTTTGTAATGTTTTAAGGCAGCCCCTTCATACATTTCTAGGAGTAAATCAATAAAGAAGTTTGTACTCTGACTTCTGTGTTTGAGAAAATTCAGCTGTACTTTGTTCCTCCTCCTCCCATAACTCCCTGCATCATTGGTTCAGCAAGGTTCATGACTGACAAAAATTGAAATTTTTTGTGGGAGCTTTTTCTTGTTGTGTTGACAGAACACACTTTAAATAATTACAAAAATATTATTTCAGCACTGAGGAGGCTGTAAAGGGTTCGATTTCATTTTCAAAAGTTGGTAAAAAATAACTAAAGTTAATTTTGCTTCTTAGATCCTGAAGGGAGAGCGCATGAGTTGCCTTCTCCTTGGGGGATTTGATGTTATTTGTTATTTGAATAAAAGCTGCAAAGTAAGGCCCAGAATAAATGTTTGGGGGGGAAAAAATAATTTCTTGAAAGGTATCATGTCACAGAGATATGATAGAGGGAGAAAGCCAGAGGTGAATCCTTTTATATTTGAATGCAAGGAACAGGGAGCATCTCCAAATTGTATTTTTGTTGTGGTGCTGCACATGCAGAACAGCAATTCTGTAATTAAAAGACGTGAATCCTGAGGAAAACAAAAGTTGATGTGAATATCAAGGGAATAACTCCACAGAGGAAGGTGGAAAATGGGTGACAGAGAGGTATTTTTAGTAGGATCTGTACTTTGTAGACCTTCAGTGCTGTGGATTCTTCAAAACGGCACAGGCAGGATTCAAACCTGGTGATCTTTGATTTGTAAGGTAGGAGATTCTGATGATTTGCACTTAAGTGACTGCAAAAAGATCCCAGTACTGTTGATAGAAATGGAATATTTGTGTCCTGAGCAAGAAGAAATCCTTGGAAGCTCAGCCAGGAATACAAATTGCAGCCTTTGACCTAGGCCCCTTCCTAATTGGAGTGGGTTTTCTGGTAGCAGGTTCTAATTTAATTCCAGACCTGTGCCACACAAAACTGCTGCTGCTGCTGGAGCTGCAGGCAGCAAGAAATGAAGCTTTCCTCAGGTATCCTGGAGGTGCCATTCCCAGGATCTTTGTACAGCACAGAACATTGTTGGGTCTGGTTCCATCAGCTTGAACATTTTGGTCAGGAATTACCCCCCAAATCCATCAAGTCAGGCAGGACAACACCATGAACATTCTCCTGAGGGAAAATGTGACAGATCCTCCAGGACCATTGAGAAATGGTGCCTGAAATGTTTATTTTTTGCCAGAATATCCCTTGAGAAGGGCTCAGACAGCAGCACTGCCTCCAATTAGGGGTAGAGTCAGTGGCCACTGCACTTTTGGCAAGTGGAGCTCCCACTTGGACACATCCCTGCAGGGAGGAAAGTGCTGGAAAATGAAGCAGAAACCTCCAGAGTCCCGCATTTCAGAGCCCACAGTTGCTGCCATCCCTTATATTTGTGTTCCAGCCTTTGCCAAGCACTTCTGGCAGGGCTGTGGGAGCCTGGAGTGCTTCAGCAGAGCCTTGGGAAAGAATTCCTGCAGGGAAGCAGCATTTCCTCACTGTGGTTTGGGGCTGCATGGCTGGAACCCTCTGTTCAAGAGGGAGGTTCCTTGGCTTGCTTTGGTAGGGATGCAACATTTCCTTCCCAGGCCCTTGACAATTTAAAGGTTGATGTGTGACAGCTCTTGTTTATTTAATGTGACTTGAACAGTGTCCTTTTTTTTAGGAGTCAATGGCACATGTGAGGGCCACCATTTTGAAGCATTGCCCAGTAAAAAAAATTCTGAGGGAACCGCCAGTCTGATTCTCTGGGAATAGGCAATTAACTGAACAGAAAATCTTTTTAATGTCAGATACAGCCAGTGTGCCTATTTTGTGGGTAAACACAGAGCTGATGGTGCTGAGTGCTGTCTGAGAAAACTCTGAGGATTTCAGCTGCCCTGCCACAGGACAAGATCAGACATTTCAAAAGGCTCGAAGGACAGCTGGAATGAAGAGTCAAAACTGTTTTCATCATCTTAAGTGAAATGTATTGCTGAGGAAAAGCTGATTCCTGTTTGGAAGATGTTGCAGATTCTTCCTCAGTGGAGATTCCTGGGCTGTATTTTCACCTCAGTTGTCTGAATGGTCACAGGTTGGACTTGATGACCCTGGAGAGGTCTTTTCCAGCCCTAATGACCCCGTGATTCTGTCTCTGCACGAGCTTCTGGATCTGGGCACCTGGCTGGGAGTCACCTGATGGCACAGAGACTTCCAGTGCAGCCTCAGCAAGAGCGAAACTTTCAGCTGGGATGAGCTGTTCTCTTGTCCAGGGCAATCTGAACTTAATTTGAACACAAATTAAGCAGAGAGTGGAGGACTCTCTGCCCTATGGGGATAGGAGAATGAGAGGGAAAGAGTCTGATATGTTTTTTTCCTTTTCTTCCATCATCCCCAGATGTCTGTGATTTTTCAAGCACTACAGCTTTAGCTGCTGTTTGTCTCTCCCCTATCTGTGAGATGGTGCAGAAGTCTCTCTGTTGGAGAAGAGGTGTGGACACCTCAGAGCAGTGTTCCAGGGTCTGAAGGGGCTCCAGGAGAGTTGGAGAGGGACAATTCATCAGGAACTGCAGGGCCAGGAGCCAGGGAATGGCTGCCAGTGGCAGAGGGCAGGGCTGGCTGGGATCTTGGGCAGGAATTGTTCCCTGGCAGGGTGGGCAGGGGCTGCCATGGAATTGCCAGAGCAGCTGGGGCTGCCCCTGCATCCCTGGCAGTGCCCAAGGCCAGCTTGGACATTGGGGCTGGGAGCACCTGGGACACTGGCAGGGGTCCCTGCCATGCCTGGGGTGGCTCTGGGTGGGCTTTAAGTCCTTTCCAAGCCAAACCATCCTGTGCTTCTAAATCCCAGCAGGAATTTGCCTTACTTGCATTAGTTCCAGATAACTGCTCGTTGTGAAGTTTCATTCAAGAAGCTGCCACTCTTACAACCATGTAATTACCAGAGGAGCAGAGCTGTCGAGATGATTTCTTTTACTTGGATTGGAGCCATGCTGTTTTCAAATGGTAAAAATAATAAAAGTCAGCAGCATTTTCACTCCATGTCTCAGTAAGCATGCATGAAACCTGGTGGCTGTGTGGGTGACAGCGCTGGACAACTTCATTTAAAGATTCAGGCATTTATTTCAAGAATTTGAAGCAGAGCAAATCTGTGTTCTGGCTTTATGATGAACCCTCTGTTTTAAAATCTGTCGATTTAGTTCCTGTTAGGTGTGTGCTGATGCAAATGGGTGCCTTGCTGAGAGGAGAGAGGGGGAAAAAACATCCAAGTGTAGAACTGCAAGAGAAGAGCAAATAAAATATTCCTCATCAAAAGTGCCAGCATGAGGAAATACTTTATCTGCCTGGTCAGCTATGCCAAGGATATATTTCTATCTCATCTTTAAGCATAGTTTTCCTTTAGTGGAACCTAACAGTGCATTAATTATAACATTAAATGTCCAATCAGCCTTTCTCATAACTGGGGGGTGAATGTGTGTGGGTCTGCAGAAACTTGGAGGTTGAGAGGAGGAGATAATCCCCCCCCAGATTTCACTGGGTTAGGTCCTGATTTAACTTTGTAAATCCCATTTAGGAATGCAGTTCCAAGCTGCAGGAGATAACAGTGCAACAGCAGAGTCCAAAAGATGGAAGATTTGAACTGTACAAAGTGGTCGTGTGTCCACAGTGGTGTTTATACAACACTTGTGAAAACAAGAGGTTACACAAATATTTGAGTTTTCAAAGATCTGCTGCGAGTCTCTCTTAGAGCTTAATGTTTTATGATCCAAATTGGTGTGTGATATCTTGTTTCAGGAGTGGTACTGAGTATGGAAATGGCAGAAATGTGGATTTGTCACATCAGCAGTCATGGCTCTCTCTTGTTTCTTCCTTGGTAAACCCAGCCTTGCCAGGAGACGAGGCCAGATTCTTTTTGGGCTGTGGAAATGGTTCCAAAACAAACCCTCTCTGTAGTTACATTATCCTTCAGTGCAAGGAACATGTTTGGCTTCCTTATTGCTGACATCTGCCAAATATTTCTTCACCAAGTGTTTAGTGTAATTTGCAGTGAGCTGGTGAATACTTAATGGTCTTTGTGGAACTTCATCTTTTATGTCCTCCTAGGCTGAAGCAAATCCTTTCATCATCAGAGTTACCCTTGTGCTGTTTTTTTTTATTTTCTGGGGAGATCCTTGCGTTTCCCACACCCAGTTTCTCTGGGATTTCTGGGATTTGATTTGGAAGTAAATGCTTTTTTTTTTAAATTAACTGGTACTGAGTAATATCCAAGGAGTATAAGCCGTGTAAGGAAGGGACACGTTTTTCATTTAACTCCTAATAAAATGTAAGGACTTTTCCTCCTTTGGCATCCTGATTTAAGCTGCATAAGTGAAGTTGAATCAGGATTGAAATGGGAAATTTTAAAAGCTGGTGGAAGTGGTAATTATAGTTTTACTTCTCTCCTAAGTCCTTATGTGTAGGTGCTCCTAATTCTGTTTTCATGATGAAATATTACTCCTTTTCCTGTTTCCTCACTTCCTCAGGCAAGAAAAATACCCAGATCAGGTCAATAAAAGCAGGTTAGACCAATAAAATCAGTTTTGGGACATAAAGGTTCTGAATTCTGAGGGGAAGGTTGGAGATGGGGTAATTTATGTCACCAATCTTTTCTCTTTCTGGATGGACCCAGAGTCTCTGGAATTGCCACAGTGGAGCTGTAGGTTTTTTAAAACCAAAGAATAATGTTCTATCTCAACGAATGATATTCTGCTCAGGTAAATTTAACTTGAAGATAAACCCCACTTAAATCAAGAAATTTCATTTACAGATTATCCATGATAATCTCCAGACTCCTCAGCCTTACAAAATGAAGCCAGCAACTTCCTTTACAAGAAATAAAAATATCCCAGTCTAGTGAGACTCTTCCAATTGCTGGCTGAAGGAAAAATGGCTTGGAAAAAATGTCATAAAGTCATTGAAAATATCCTTTCTAGTGAGAGGAAGATGGAGAGGGTGATAAGTTTTAAAGCAAGGCAGTATTGGGTTAAGCTGGGTAAGGACAAGTCTTTATTGATGGAATGTTTTCTGCAAGCTCTGGTGTTTGCTTTCAGATTTAGCTGTTGTTTGGACAAGGAGAACTCATATTCCTTATTCAGATCTGTATGGACATAGCTTCAAAACATAAAAAACTTTTTGCAATTTTACATTTTCATCTCTCTTATATTTAATTTCTTTTTAATAATTTCTTTTGGATACCACTAGGAAAAGGTGCTGTTTAGTGTTTTAGTTCCTAAGATGTGTTTTCTTTAAATGTGCAGCAGATTGCTCAAAGTAGAATCTTTTCCACATTTGGTGCAAGCCACAATATTCTGAAACTTCTAATTGCTGTAGGATCATTAATTTTCTTGCAGTGAATTCTAACAGGTGGTGATAGATTCTTAAGTTAGTAATTCTTAAATTGCTCATCAATACTTTTTTCCAAAATCATTGATTCTGATTTTTAATAGATCAGCATTTGCCATCACATTTATGAACTTTATTGTAGAGATGAAGGCTGTGATTTTAATCCTGTGATTTTCTCTACGTCATGGCATTTTTCCTTTTACTTTTCATAACTCTGTTCTGTATGTTAAAATCTTTCAGGGTTGTGTATTACAGAGAGTGTTTTCCATATGTAGCTGATACTGTTCCAGGTGGAACACAGGTTTTTGGGAATGTAAAGGAAGTGGTTCAGGAATCTCTTGAGCTGCAGGTTACTCACGGTGGGACCCTTTGCACAGGGGGGCTGATTAGAACAGATCTGCTTTAATGCAGAGTGATAAAATCAGGGAATGGTTTGGGCTGGAAGGGATCTCAGGGGACTCATCAGAATCATTGAATGAATCCCAGACTGGTTTGGGTTGGAAAAAACTTAAAGATTCCAACCCCGACACCTTCCTCTATCCCAGGCTGCTCCAAGCCCCGATGTCCAGCCTGGCCTTGGGCACTCCAGGGATGGAGAATCCACCCTGCTTTGTTCAAGCTGTAACTCCAGACAGCAACTTCACTGCATGGCTTCCAGAAGAACCAGTCTTGAAAGCTCCAGCTCAAGTTGGTATTCCTGATTTTTGGAATGCTAATTCAAATGTGCAGTAGAAGCTTTGCAGGTCCTGAGCACCATTGCTGGGTCCAGGATCAAGGGATTTTCTTTGGAGCAATTCCTCAGAAAATTGTTCCTGGATGGTTCCAGTTTGAGGAAGGCTGATGAGAAGTGAATTAAACTGAAGGAGGGCAGGGCTGGCTGGGATCTTGGGCAGGAATTGTTCCCTGGCAGGGTGGGCAGGGGCTGCCATGGAATTGCCAGAGCAGCTGGGGCTGCCCCTGCATCCCTGGCAGTGCCCAAGGCCAGCTTGGACATTGGGGCTGGGAGCACCTGGGACATTTCAAAGTGTCCCTGTCATGGAACTGGATGAGCTTTAAGGTCCCTTCCAGCCCAAACTATTCCATGATTTCCAGTGTTTTACACCAACTGAACATCTGTGTTTTGTTCTGACACTTGAAAGAATAATTTTCATCTCATAACCATGCGTTGTAATCAAAACTCATTTTTCTTTGGTTCAACAACTGAAGATTTCCTATCAAGATCCATAATTGATGTTTAAAAGTAAAATCAATCATTTCTCTGTAATTGCCCAATTTCTAACCTTTCCCTTACCTCACAGAACCATGGCAGTGTGCTGTAGGTAGAGAGGAAAAAGAGGAAGGAAAATGGGTTATTTGGTGAAGCACAGGGCATGCGATTGTTGTTTGTTGTTGTATGAAATCACAATCAAAATTGACACAAGTTGCTATTAAACTCTATTTCCTGTGTTAAAAAAAGTCAGTATTAGCTAAAAAGAAACCTGCAGCAGTAGATTTGCACATAGACCTTAATGAGCCCAATTGACCTTCTGTGCTGTATTTACAATTGCCTTCAAATTGTAAGCAGATGTTTGGAAAACTTTTGTTAATAGGTCCCTAACATCTGTTTCACCAGGGATATTGCCCACCAAAGCAGCTGTAATTAGTAGAGCACCTCGTGCAGGCATCTTTTTCTTACTAGTGCAGATGATCATGTTTCTCCCTCGGGTATTAAAGTAAAATCTTATTGGCACTTTTGTTTTCATAAATTCTACAACATCTCTTTTGTGAAGGGGAAAGTTTTTCCACTGAAGGTAAGAGGTTTTTTTTTCCCTGTGAAGTCTTAAAAAAAAAAAAAAAGCTTTGCAGAACTGATACATCACCAAATATTTATGAAATACTGTGTGCAGCTGAAGCTTTTGATGGGGTTTGTCCATTTGTGCTGCTCAGGTTCATGATAAAATGTGTGTTCCGAGTGGAAAAAAAAGGCAAAATGAAAGGAAGAAAATCTCAAACCCTGCTGCTGCTGCAGGGGGAATAAAAAAAAAACCAACCCAGTGTCATGTGCCCATTAAAGTGCTTTTATAGGACATAGTTTCCATTTGTTGAGAACACAAAAACCTGTCTGCTTGCAGGGGGATTGTTCTGACAGTGGCTCAGCTCTGGCCTTCAGAGCTTTTCCTGTTAAATAAACTGCAATTTGGGAGTTACTCTGCGACTCCTGCTCTCTAAAATGGAATATGGAAAATGGGACTGGAGGAGGGAGAGTTGGGCAAAGCTGCCAGTGAAGTTTCTACTGGGTTTCCAAGTGGATTTCTTTGGAGATCACTGACTGACAGAGGAGCAGCCCCTTTTCCAGAGGGAGGAATCCTGCTGGGAATGTTCTGCTGGATCCCAGAGCAGCCTCTCCAAAGCACAGGAGCTTTCCACACTCGTCCCCCGTGTCCTTTCAAAGCTGGGAAGTGACCACTGTGTTGTGATTGGGTCAGAGTCTGTGTAAATAAATGGATTTTAACTCCATTAAAATGGACAGTGCCATAGGAACTCCAGAGGGTGAGGGAAGGAGGGATTTTAGGAAAAAGGATTCTGATGGTGCTACAGTGGAACTGTTAAATGTAACTTGGGGTGCAGGTTTGTGTTCCTACAGACATTTGCTACGTGAAATGTTAAATTAATGCTTGGATTGGTGTGCTCAAACGCCAGGGCACGAGCCTGACTCACATTTCAGGGAATCATGGAATGGTTGGGGTTGGAAGGGATCTTAAAAATCATCTCAATCCCACCCCCTGCCATGGCAGGGACACCTTCACTGTCCCAGGTGCTCCCAGCCCCATCCAGCCTGGCCTGGGCACTGCCAGGGATCCAGAGCAGCCCCAGCTTCCCTGGGTAATTCCAGAAATCCCAGAAAAGAGTCTGGGATTGCCTTTTCCATCCCAGGAATATCCAGGGCTGCCATTAATGAGAGTCCTTCACTTCTCCACTTGGCTTTCTGGATTGAAAAAAAAGGAATTAAAGGAACTTGGTGCATCTTCCCATCCCTGAGGTCTCTGTCCTCGTAACAAATTAGGATGAGAATTCAAAAATTTGTTATTTGTTCTCAAGAATGTTCTGCTGTGTGGTGTTTTTCACTGAAGCTCATTTTGCACAAAAAAGAATTTCTAAGTTCAGTTGCTGTAATGACTGTGCAGATGTACAATTATTTCTTTAAAGCACTTGAATAATCTCTCAAGTCCCCTTTTCCTTCCAAGCCCAAAATGCAAACCAGCTTATTTCCTACTCTGTAGGTGCCCCTGCAGTCACGTGGGTAATAATGAAACAGGTTTTCTCTAAAGATGCCAAAAAGAAATAGATTTGATTTATTGCAAGAGACAGTTTTTCATTACTTCTGTAGGCAAATGTAAAAATACAGAATATCATTATGGAAAGCAGCTGATACAGAGGCTCATTTTTTACTGCTTTAAGTCATTTCCAGTGTCTCTCCTTCCTAATTAAAATATCTTTTCAAAGGAAGCAGCCAGGTTAGTATTCTCTGAGAAAATATGTGCAGTTCAGCTTTTAAAACATTTTTTTTTTTCACTGTTTCTTTGGAAAAAACCCACATTTTTTTACTTGCTGGTTTTTTCAGCCTTCTGGTTTGTACTGGGCAAATCTAAATTTAATCCAAATTGTCAAGTAAATCATGCTTATACCTCAAATAAGACTGGAAATATTTCTGTTGTGAAAACTCCAAGAATTTTTTTTTAAAAGTTTGAATTCAGTGTGGTTTTGTAAAGTGCTGCTTCTCTCCTGGTTGTTGCTCAGTAAATTCAGACTCACAGGAATTATTGGGTTGCAGTTGATATTTTGCATTGAAGTGTGTTTGGCACCTGTGAATTCCTCATGAAATTCATTTTAAATGTCAGTTTTCTGTGAAGATCATCAGGTTTTAAAGCAGGGGACAACACAAGGAAATATTCTTTGGAATTCCACAAAGATTTATCAAATGTTTCCTTGCTGGGTTTGCACAGAGCCATGGATAAATGGAAATTTGGGCTGTGCTGATGCCCAAGGCAAAAATTCACAGAGTAAATTCCTCTCTTCTTTGATTTTTTTTTAAATTTTCTTTTTAAGATAATAAATTTCTGAATATTGAACTCATTTGATAAACACCATCAACAAGTGCTCACACTCTGTGGATGAGCCAAATTCTAATTCAACAATTTCCCATTTTCTCTTTTACATAAAACACTGTGAATGCCCTTTAGATCAAATATTCCTCCATTCACCTTCCCTTCCTTAATCCTGAAAGAGAATCAGATTTTTTTACCTTTAAGCTTTTATTTTTTTTAGATTACTCATAAATAATTTCGAATTATTGATGCTCTCAGGCACTTACAAATGAGAACCAGTGAGAAATCACTGTGGGCATCATGTAGGTCACTAAAGATCCTGCCATGGTTATAATATTTTTATTTATACATATATATATAAAATTT